>JASDQU010206738.1:11013-34411 GCA_032191745.1 Picea mariana
ATTTTAAAATTCCATCATCGCAAGCATAACAAGGACCAATTCGAATTTTAAGGGCCTCTTGTTCATATGATAGCACAATTGCACTCCGCACAGTATATATTCGTTGATTTCAAATTATTCCAGGACATTAATTTTACCAAGTTCATCGAGTAAGCAAAGATGCCAAAACAATGACCAATTTGAATTTTAAGGGCCTCTTGTTGATATGATAACACAATTGCACTTCACACACTATATATTCATTGATTTCAAATTATTCCAGGATAATAATTTGACCAACTTCATGGATCAAGGAAATCTGCTAAAACAAGCCACATACTACATTTGCGTCACAACGCCATAGAAATTATCAGGTGGATTTGCGGGCCAACTGGCTAAAAAATTCAATTATATTGTTCTGTGTCCTCTAAATAACAGTTCGAGTTCCGCGGTATACAAATTGACAGACAAAGCACATAACCAAGAACCAACCAAACTTCAAACAGGCCGCAAGCAAGTTCCCAGAAGGTTCCATAGAGCAGAACCCATCGACATTTGCACCAAACAATTTGATATACAAAGAAAAGACGTCACCGCATTTGTTTTCTCTTGCATCTGGTATATGTTCCCAGTAGAAAATAATCGTGGAATGGGATATATGAGGTTTGTTGCCATGCTAATCTTATGCGCGTGCAATCCCAACTAGCCAAGTCCGACGAACATTCATCTAGATGTTGAACAAATATTACAAAGACACATGAGGTATTTTCGTTTCATGCCAAAGTTTGATATATATATATATATATATTTCCCCTTCTTCAGTCAATATGCAAAATTGCATTGTCCTCATTTAAGGTGAATTTGCTATGTATCTGAAGCTCCCGCAGCATGTAGACACTACTTGCCTTTTTATGTAGATACGTTTCATACGACAACTCTGCCAACTTAGGAAGCACATTTGTAACCGAGGTTGCCTAACTGTACAATGCACGGTTGTGTTTCCCACGGTTCGGATAACAATATTGACACAATGTCCATATATATATTGACATTTTCACCGCATCGCAGACAATCAATCGTATCATCACTTATCAAAGCGGAGGCAGAAGCAGGGGAGTTGCATTTTGTACATATAGGTTCAAAGGGGGTCGAGTACACATTGGCTGCAACTAAAACACCTTCAACTTGGGAATGCGAGCATAGGAATTAATACATTGAACAATATAATACACAATTGCACCCCCCCTCCCCTTACAAAAAAAATAAAAAATTAAACAGTTCGCAGGAATTTGTTGAAGGCTATTTCTATAAGCAAAGTGAGGATGATTTTGTGGATGTATACGCACAACAGTTGTAGAGATAGCTAGTTTCTTCAGATCCTCTACTATATCTATTCGCAACTCTGTTGCAAACGTTGCTTGGGTTGTCCGAAAGATCCTTTCTCTAACATCCCTCTTCTTTGTTATATTTTTGAACAACATAAGTGGAATCTGCCCTTTATGCAATTGTTGTTCCATTGATGAAAATAAATACGAATATGTATCGAACAATTGTAGCTGCAACATGGAACAATGTAATATTTGTGTAAGTTATCTGAGATACATGCACATGCGAAAGTACAGGACAAAACTGAATATGAAAAGTAGTACCATTGCCTTGTCATTGTCCGACTCTCCATCCTTTATATGGAGAACGTGTTGCAAGCCAAGTTTTCTCGCTAGTGTGACAACTGCCCCAATCATTCCGATAGGGTAAATATCAGTGCTCTGTGCAAGCTGGTTGATAGTCGAGTCCAGGACGAAACGATATTCTGAAGAAACAACGAGAGTTTTTTCCACAATGCTTGTTTCGTTGAGAGAAATAATCCAATCGCAATCACCATGGTCATATAATGTTTTGGGCAATATATTAAAATTTGTAATGGATATCCCATTACGTGGCAATATCTTTTATGCATGTTTCTGGACAAGTTGTGGAGGAACAGTCAGTGTCACTGTCATCATGGCCTCCTTGTCTGTCATGTCAACACGCATAATGGATCTACTTTTGTTTGTCTTGTCCAAGTAGGTGCTATAGACGACCATTATGTCCCCGACGAACACTTGTCTAGTTCGACGGTTGTTCAAGCCCTCTATTGACAGTACTTTGGATGTCACAACTTTAGACCTGGTGACATTTTTTGAATAGGAAAACTAAAGTGAATGGTAGTGTGCAATTTATTTATTTGTATTCTTCTTTCACTGGCATAAATCTACAAGTACACGCATAGCTTTGATGAAATATGGAGCTAGAGTTTCGCAACCACACCTCTTAGTCTGTGGAACATGTAGCACGTTCAGCGTCTCGCTTGTACTTGTTGATACTTCCTGTGAGCTGCAAACCATGTATTGCAAATGACATTGACATATCCACCATGCCATAGATGAATATATACCCGGGGATATTTGTTTAGTAAACATAGTAAGAGAAGAGCGTATGCATCTTTACCTTTGGCCTTGTCAGTCTGTTGATGTCTGGGATGATTGACTGCTCATGGCCATGTCACTAGTCCAACTTTTTTTTATGCAAGCATGTGCAGATGAACATCACACTAAGCAAATGAATTAGAAAACAAAAGGGATAATAGAAAATTGAAAAAGTAGAAATAGGGAGGGCAAAAAGGCCCATTACTGGCAAGTCATCGTTTTCAAGTCTAATATTATATGCCCCCACCCAGTTTGTATATTTAATTTACCAACACACTTGGTATACCTTTTAGAAGATTGTACCATAGAACCCTCTGCTGTTGTATAGAACAATTCATCTCCCTATCCAAGCAACCTATTTTTTCCAAGGCAGCAACGCCGAATATGCAATGGACATGAAGCCAACTTAGTATGAAAACATACATCTAAAAGAAAGAGAAACAAGTCTATTTACCCGCCAAAGAGTCCATCGTCCTGTCCAACCATTTTGTTTGTTTAAATGCAACAATGCAACAAAAACACAATGGACATGAACTAGCTTAGTATGTAGGAAGGCATGTATTGAAGATAACTTATAATGAAGACAAACATGTAAAAGAAAGAGAAAGAAGGTTATTTACCCGCGAAAGAGCTCATCCTCATCTCCAACTATCCTGTTTGTTTAAATGTAGCAATGCAACGACAACACAACGGAAATGAAGCAGGTTAGTATGCAGAAAGGCATGTAACGAAGATAACTTACCATGTAGGAACGCACACAACATGTACATATAATAAACTAGGTGAACAAATATACAGACCATAAATGAAATACAAAACAACGCAATATGAAATAACAGTACAAGCATGCACCTTTCTATATCCTCTTCAACCGATGCAGTGAAGAGTTCCTCGTTTTCTCCAGCTATTCTGTTTATTTGGATGTGGGAAAGCACAAAATACAATGAACATCAATGGAAGCTGGTATTCACCAGAGAACAAGCAATATGTACATACAGTAAAAAAGACTCAACGAACAGTCTAGAAGATAGGCAGAAACACGAATCTTTGCGCTTCTCTATCCATGGATGTAAACGCGTAAATATTTTTTCCCTGCCCAAAATATATTACAAGGCACAAAATATCACGCAAGTGCATGGTCGTAGCTAAACAATTTCTAGTTTTCCATGGCAATTTATTTAGATATGCTTCCACCGATGGAAATGCATGTTATTTATCCTCTGCATAGACTGTTGTGCCCACGATACAAGTTTTCGGTTTTCTGTGGCAAACTACCCAGATATGCTTCCAGACATCCAAATATAAACTTGCAGAATCTTTGTTGCACATATCATATCTCAAGCACAACACAAATTGTAGCGTGCGCACACCAGTCTACGTAGAGGAGAAAGAACATGTAATGTCATATCCGCACATCTGACCATACATGGTTTATAAATGTAGCCTGCATATGCTTTATTCCAACAAAAAAACAACGGATATTGCAATTTCACATGTAATCCTCGAACAATTTTGCATGCAACTATTTTCTTTCATGACAACACTTAAGCACCAGCAAAATCTCACAGAATAACAGATATCGGCCTTGACAGACAGGGAAAAAAACACAACTGCATGTCGACTCGTGGGTGCAGTAGTTGAACACCGTAAAGCACCCTAAAAAAACAATAATAATCCAAAAAAAAAGAAAAAAGAAAAGCTTCAACCACCGCCGCTGGATCCCAACCCTGCAAGGCCAAATCAAACAAAATAAAACAGCAAGCACCAAACCAACGAGAAAACACGAATAGGCCTAATTGCACCCCCAGGGCCCCAAAGCGCAAACCCGAGGCAAACAAACAAAACCAGGAACCCACAAACCAACGAACCAGCAAGAACCTTTGAGCCAGTAAACAACATATGTATCTCCAATGATTACAAAACTACAGCCCAAGCACAGAAGGAACCAGAAACATACGAGGAGCATGCCACTACAAATAAGCAAACATTCTTACTTGCAAACTGCAAACACAGAACAACATACAAGGAATACAAAATGAAACTATGGCATCGAAACTTACTCTGAAATGATGAAATGCACAAGCGCAGGTCAAATCGCGAACATAAGAACAACAACCAACAACTGACAAACCAACGAAGAAGAAGCACTCACCGAGCCAGTAAATAATGTATGCAGCTTCAACTAGTACGAAATTGCATTGCAAAGGCAGAAGAAGGATGAAACATACAATGGCTATTGAACTGGTGGTGGACAAACAAGACTCTGCAAATTCACTGTAACTGTATAGAAAATTTCGACGAAAAATGTACTCCGAGAACCGTATTTACATAAACATTTAAGGTTGTTAGGTTGTCTAAGGACCTCACGGTATGCAAACATTTAAGTTGTCAAGGTTGTTGGAGGACGTTGGATCTTCTAAACATTTAAGTTGTCAGGCCTATCGAGGCATCTCAGAATAAGTGTCAATACATTTCAAGAAAAATACATCCGACAAAGACGTTATAAACTTTGGAATTCTCAATCACTATAAAGCTTGGATATCAAAACATTTCAATATACTTAGTACATATCAAAACTTATGGATATATTCAGCTACCAGAAAATGCTAATAGAAACATTTGAACTAATGCTAGCATTAATCCACCTTCAAGAAATATAGAGGAAAAATATATGATTAAAAAAGACTGTATACAAGAAAAAGTTTGGATATGTTGCCATGTAAAACAATGGGAATAGCGAAGCTGGCAATAAGACCTCCAATCTCTTATCCAATCAGATCAGTACATATATGGTACTTTTTATTATATAAAAATACATGCTTTTAATTCCATAGCTCCAACAATAGGTATTGTGCAAATATTTCGGGTGAAAGGACAAACTAATATGTAGCCAATGAATTATCGATCGCTATAGTCCCTCTATGCCTATATCTAGCTAGCAAAAAATGCTAATACAAACATTCGAACTAATGCTAGCATTAATCCACCTTCAAACAATATAGAGGAAAAATATATGATTAAAAAAGACTATATATGATAAAAAGTTTGGATATGTTGCCATATAAAACATTGGGAATAGCGAAGCCGACAATAAGACCTCCAATCTCTTATCCAATCAGATCAGTACATATATGGTACTTTTTATTATATAAAAATATATGCTTTTAATTCCATAGCTCCAACAATAGGTATTACGCAAATATTTAGGGTGAAAGGACAAACTAATATGTAGTCAATGAATTATCGATCGCTATAGTCCCTCTATGCATATATTTAGATAGCAGAAAATGCTAATACAAACATTCAAACTAATGCTAGCATTAATCCACCTTCAAGCAATATAGAGGAAAAATATATGATTAAAAAAGACTATATACGAGAAAAAGTTTGGATATGTTGCCATATAAAACATTGGGAATAGCGAAGCCGACAATAGGACCTCCAATCTCTTATCCAATTAGATCACTACATATATGGTACTTTTTATTATATAAAAATATATGTTTTTAATTCCATAGCTCCAACAATAGGTATTGTGCAAATATTTTGGGTCAAAGGACAAACTACTATGTAGTCAACGAAGTATCGATCGCTATAGTCCCTCTATGCCTACAGTAGGGACTAATAAGTAAAATTAGCAGATTTGAATAGGTATTGTATGAGACTTGTGTTTATAGGAAAAGTTTTAATTATAATAAGTAAAATTAGCAAATTCTTTATATGTGCTTTTTAAAATGTTTTAATGTAATAATTGTATGTAATTTAAAGTTATTTGAAACCTATGAAATTTGTAATGAGTAACAAAATTGTTTAATACTGACAAGTATTTAGTGTTAGATCAAAAGTGGTAACAAAAATTAAATTTTAGAAATATTTTTGAATTTTTATTGTAAAAGAAGCGACAATTCAACAATGTAATAATAAATGTTATGTGTATTGGAATGTACGCAGTGCAATCTCAAGTGATTTCGACATTATGTTGTTGTGTGTGTAATGTATGCTACAAGGAGTGAGTGTGAACTGTGGTATCCATAGAATGGAACGAGAACCAGGCACCCAACTTTTCAAAAGCTAAATAAGTTGCACATAACCAATTTTTCCTTCCTAATACATTAAATTTTCCAGATGTTAACATAGCCTACCACGATGTCAATTTCGATTTCTCCACACATCAAACGTTTCAATTAACTAAATTAACATAATAAAATTAATAAATCAACATTGATAAAAATAATGAACTCTTACTATTCATCTTCTCTCATAAAACACTACGGTTGACAATTTTGGTGACTCATTCCTTACTGGAACACTATGTGCATGGCAAGGCCAAATTTTTTTAATCAATTTTTTATACATTGAACTTTCAAACATATCTTAATTGGAATTGCAAACACTAAAATTATAAAATTGAACTTTCAAACATATCTTAGTTGAAATTGCAAACACTAAAATTATAAGATAGAATGGTCCAACTAACCAATTATTATTTCCAAAATATTTAACATAACAAAACCTCTCAAATAATGAATAGAGATTTCATTTGATTGATCTTTATTATACATATCTTAGTTGAAATTGTAAACACTAAAATTATAAAATAGAATGGTGCAACTAACAAAATATTATTTCCAAAATGTTTAACATAACAAAACCTCTCAAATAATGAATAGAGATTTCATTTGATTGATCTTTATTATATGTATCAAAGGCAAAGTATATTGTAATCACTTTTTAGTCAACTTGTTTTTATTTTTAATTAATTTGCAATAAATTAAAATAAATTATAAAGTTTATTAAAGTTTTATAAATTTTATGTATTTAATTTAATATTTTTTTTTTAAATGTAATATTTGAAATATAATTTTTTATTTTATGATTGGTGAATATATGTGAAATGACTAATTTCATGTGGTTTTACATAAAATTGTCAAATACAAAAATAAAATATATAATAAAAATATCATATCATTTTCAATTGTCTAGCGATTTAATCATCATTGCAACTTAGTTACCACCAATACATGTGTGATGTGATGTCTGATGCTTTCAATTCTTCATGTGTCTTCAATTTCTAAATTTGCAATTCGACTTTACAGATGTCTTGAGTATGACAAGCTTCCCTCTTTGATTTGAAATGGATCATTATATAATTTGTCATTTATCTTGGTACTTTCTGGGACGAAAAATTGGAGGAATTGGCTTGCAAGGTGTTGATGTTTTGGTAGCTGCGGGAGGTATTAACCTCCATGTGTAACCTATGACTTAGAATAGAATATTTTGTAAGCAAGTGAACCATTAAATAGATGTGTGGAAACCCTATAAGACAACTCATCCTAACTGAATAAATAATATTAGAATATTGTCTTCCAGAAATACAAGTCGGCTCCACATGAAAAAGATAAACAAAAAATATAATTACCAGAAAGTCAGGTTGGCCCAGCCAGGAAATCCATTAGACAAATTAATATAAATAGAGGACGTTTTATCTCATTTGGATACCAAGTTAGAGCGCAAGTCTTGTGAAGAGTTGTAATTGCAGCTGCAACTGCAACTGCAAGGAGGAATAAGGGCTTATGGTCATCTCTCGGTCTTGGTCTCTCTCTAGCGCTATCAAGTGATTCTCTTGGTGAAACTCTTGGTGATATTCTTTCTAAGTATGGCGCAAGGTTGTGAGAGTAGTGCAGTTGCAGCTACTGTAGTTGTGTATGACGCTTATTATGTGCATATGAAGACTCCCTCTCTCTTGTGCGCTACCATTTGAGAAGGAGCGCTCTACTTTTCTTGAGTTGTTATTGCAATTAGAAGCTAGGGTTTATCTGTTGGTTCTGGAGCAGGCTTGTCGGATTTATTCTAAGTAAATGTTAGTGTGCTCAGGGGTGGCATATGTGAATGCCTATGGTTGGGTGACAATGATGCGACATTGTCTATGGTTAAACGAGCATACCAAAATTTCAACATGGTATCAGAGTCAGTTTCCTTCGTAACAGTCTAACGACTGGAAGGAAGATCCTCAATTTGCCCCATTTTCAAGATCATTGAGCACTTACTGAACTCAATAAGAAGGTTGCCTAAGTAGGGTGCATCTCTTCCCCGGATCAAATCTGAAATTTTTTGAAGTTGAGAAATTAGGGTTTCCTCATAAAACCTTATGTTTGCAATGCTAGTTGCACTTGCAGCACCAATTACAGTGCCAGTTGCAGTGAAAGTTTATGTGAAGTGTTGGGACTAATATTTGGTTTTCCTAGTGCGCCTTACCCTAACACATCTCCAACGACCTTTAGATTACAAGTTGGATCACCTTTGAAGTTTTAAGGTTCATCATTGCTTGCCATTGTTGTTGGATGGTGCCACTACCTGTCGATGTTGTCGAAGGTATGTACTTATATATATTTAAATTGTATCATTGTTTTGAGTGTGATTGCGGGAGAAGGGATCTCTTACAACCATAGATCCAAAGGGATCTCAGACCCAACACATTCATAGGAACAACGCATTCCAGGTTTGTTTGTTTTCATATGCCTCTATTTGTTATGGCATTATTGTAATATTATGAACATCTAGTTGTATTTCGATCTATTGAAGTTATAGTAACCTCTGTTCAAAATTAAAGTTATAAGTTGACTCTAGTCAAAGTATTAGATTGATTAAGGTTGAGATTTTAGATTTTATTTGCATTATATTCTCCAACTTAGATTTTTGTCAATAAAGCATATTGTCTTAAGTATAGGGGACATGTTGAAGAAAATACTTGTCATCTTGAGTGAAGGAGACTCAGAATAAAATCCACAACACTTGTTCTTGAAGATAAGACTCCAAGTTCCATGTTTGATTGATTAAATTAATAAGTTTCCAATTTCCACATATCTAGTTTGATAATTGCTACATTACTAGATGTGACAACAATCCTTGAAAGGTTCTATTATTGCTAGATACAATGAATACTTGGCAGCATGTGAGTACTATTGATATAAATGCTTATTGTACTTGGTCGCAAGATGAACTAACATCTCCTCTAGGAGATACTTCTTGTTTTGCTTCCAGGCAGGTCATCTTGGTAATAATATGATGATTACCATGAGATTGCATTTTTATTCTTGTTGACATAGATATGTTCTTATGAAAATGCTATTGTACTTTTTGTTATTTCCTTATTGTTTCGGGCAAGTTACCATGGAGGAATGATTGATCACAACACTAGAAGAGTGTTGTTCATATTTCTTATTATTGTATTTTTATTTTGGTTCTTGTTCCAGGAAGGTCACAAGCAATAGCTCTGAGAAGGAGCTACTATGATTATTGTTCTCATTCTTGTTTTTATTATTATAAGAGTATTATTCTTGTCTACTGTTTTTCCCTTTGTTGTCCTTGTTCCTGGCAGGTCACGAGTGATAAATATGAGGGAAGCTATAGTGACAGTTGTAGGAGACAACATATCAGATGGTCTCTAGTTTGAGACATGGAGCAGATTATCCAGATAAGAAGTTGTATACACGACCATATACATCCATGTACCAAAGAAGAAGAAGACGAAGAACCTTACTTTTGTGAGATACATAGTATCTCATTTGGAGATTGATTGTAAGGAGCAGAAGGCTCCAAATATGACCGAACAAATCCCTCTAGTGCAGTTGATCACTCTTCAAATCATCAGAAAGATTTAGTAGATCCAGAAGGGCCTACCCAAAATCATTGTAGTAACCAAGAAGATACCAACGTGGTCCCATGAAACTTTGCAGGATGCAACATTGATGAGCCATATCATGAGGAGCAGACGGCCCCGAAGATTATACAGACTCAGAGGGAGAATGGAACCAAAGAGAACATCAGATTTGTGTCTTAATCCTCTTAATCAAAACATACCATTAAAATATTCACATGCACATTTGATTCAAAATCACTATATTATTCATTATCAATGTCTACTCTACTTTTTGTTTCAACAAAATGTACAACCTATGGACTCTTCTCAACAACAACAATTGTCCCTCGAACAAAATAAAACAACAACAATATCCTTTGCCTAACTACAAAATGAGTTTGTGGCACATCAACCACGACTCCAACTTTGACCCCATCTCCTCATGCGATGAAACCCAAAATATTTGCAATTACAATTTGATATACATGAAAAACCTCCATCTCAACCATCCATGATGTATCTATAGAAAACGACACAATAAATGAAGCAACAATCAAGACATATGTCTTCTCAATCTTAAGAGCTTGGTAATATGAAGCATGAGTCCTACATTTGAACTGGGACATGCATGCATAGTACCAAAGTGTTTGAATGAAGACGACACTTATTAGTCCCTGGCCTTTGGGCTGGAGACTATAGTAATCGATTTTTCGTCACCCTATTAGTTTGGCACGAAAATCAATGGGATTTCAGTGTTTTAACCTAAAGTTTAATAAAATTCATATAATTTAGTTTGACATTTCATCCAATTTAATATAAGTTTTCAATTTGCCCTCTTATTTTCCCTTTTCCCAAGGCACGAGCAGACAATATCATAGTTTATCTTGATTTAGAGGGACATATTTAAGTACTGATTTTTCCCAATGAAGTAATGCTAGAATCGTTTCTAGCATTACTTATTTACATTAAATGTTTGTGAAGATGCATCCCCTAACCCATTTGCTATTTCTCTTTGATATGTTGTTGCCACCTAAATCAACATGCAAACCTACCATGGTGCCAAGTTGATCTGAAATGGATTGTTATATATTTTTTCATCTATATTGGTACTTTCTAGGAGGAAAAATTGGAGGAATTGGTTTGCAAGGCCCATTTTAGTGGCAAGTCCCAATTTGGAAATTTGGGGTCTAGAACCTTCCAAAGACATTTTGAGGCATCAAATGGCACTTTTTGGGGTCAAAACTTTGCAAGTATAGTTTCTAACACCTTGATAATGTTGTACACACCAAAAATTTTCAAACAATGTGAAAATCACCTCAATCGGAGTTCGTATGCAGAAGTTATGCCTCTCGCAAGTTGATCTACCTTGTTTACCACCATGGTACCAAGTGGATACCATGTCAACACCCATTGCTCACACATGTAGGGCTAGTCATGTGTGGACATTCAAGAATATTCTAGAAGGTCCAAAACCTAACTCTAATCGAGGGTTGAGTCGTGAAAAAACCCTAACCATAGACAACTATCAAACTATGTTAAATATTGGGCCATTGGGAAGAGAAGGGGTTCCATTCTTTTAGCATTGTACTTATTCCATAGTTGAGCAAAGCATCTAGGCGTGGGATTTAAGAGCATAATGTTAGAAAAACAGAATCGTGGAGCAATAAAATAAAAGAAATGCGGAAATAAAATACCGAAGATACACGATACAATAGAGAAACATATATAAATGGTTCACCTAGTGTGGGCTACGTCCACCAAAGAAATTGCCAGGTCCTTCCTTTATTATAATCCAACAATCGAAAGGATACAACCTACAACAAACCCACTTAAACTTCCTCTTCTTTCTCTCTCAGTCTCCTATCTCAGAATACAATATTCGCTATGATACACACCCGCAATACATTTCCCTCATAAGAGAGGGTTGCCTTCTAGGGAAAAAAACAATAACATAACTTCTACCGTTAGATCTGCCACCTTATAATGAGCGGTCCATATTTACAATGAAATTACAGTATACTTTTACAAGGCAATTTTTCCATCGGCGGCTTCGCCCCTGAACCCCCCAGCCGGGAGGATAGCCCCCTTGGACCCTGCAGAGGGGATAACCCCCCTCTGCACTACCTCGGGTGGAAGAGTGTACATACTTTTCGGGTGTAAATACTCCATGGGGTATAAACATGGTTGAAAACAAAAGACCTTTGAATCAGGAAGATAATCAGGCTCCACAACCAACACATAATAGAGGAGGAAGAATATTTTGTAGCAGTCATTCAAGCCACAATGTCAAAAACAACTCCATTGCGAGTGCCCATTTCTTTGTATTTGAATTTCATAATTGAAGAAGGGAGAGTAGAGCATAAGCCTCACCTTTTGTTTGGTTTTTGTCTCATTTCATGTTTCTCGTGATACATATTATGTTCATTTTTTTGTTCTTTCATTTTCATATTTCATTTATCTTCATAAATTTGAGTAATAAAATAGTGCTAATAAATCTAAGATCTAAAGAAATAAACTTGCATAATAAAATATTTCAGCATAATGCAAGATCTATTGTGACACAATCTTCTAGTGGAATATCCACGGCAATTTATAAATCATATTGGTATCAAAGTAGTTTTCTTTGGGGAATTTGTGGAAAGTTGCAAGATCCAAGGATTGACTTAAGAAGAAAGTCACAGAACCTTAGCCATGGTGAATGAGTCCATTCATAACAACCCTTGATGCAACAGAAGAGATATTTGCAAGGTTGGAAGAGAAAGTCGTTGATATCTCTTGCAACATGGCCCTCATCATGGTAGCTCTAGTGACCAAGTTCAGATCTTTCAGGGAGGATGGTGGTCCTAACTTAGAAGTTTGATTGAATGAGAAACTAGGAGATAGTGAAGACTCAGAAAAGGAGTCGAAAAAAGAGCCCAAGAAAGAGAAACCAAGTTCCAATTCCATCACTCATTCACAACCTTTATTTAAAACGAAAGTGAAAGTGGACATCAAGCCCTACCAAGGTGAGATTGATGATGTTAAGTTGAATCATCTGCTGCAAAAGTTAGAACTATATTTCAATGTCCATGATATAGATTAAGAGCATAAAATTTCATTTTCCGGTTGAAATTAAAAGGCCATGCACTAACCTAGTGGGAAATCCACACAAAGACACTTAGGTTAGAGGGTGATCCATTGGTAACTAAGTGGTAGGTGTTCAAAATGCTCATAAACTCCCAGTTCTACCCTTTTGGGTATGTAGAGGACCAATGGATCTGTTGGTATCACTTCGGGTAGAGACAAGGGCAGAGTGTTCAAGATTACACCTACAAGTTTAGGAAAATGGAAATTGTGTTGGGTATATCTCCAAGGAACTTAGACATACTCCTCAATTATCTAGGGGGTTTACACATCAATCTACAAAAATGAGTGTTTCTCTTCAAACCTAGGACCGTTGATGAGGCATGTGTGTAAGTGTAATACCTAGAGAACATAGGCCATAAGAAAGGACAACCAAGTGATTCTAAACATAAATACCACCAAGATGCTTCCAAGGAGAGGAAGAATAAGTGGAAAGAAAAAGAAAAGAAAATGATAGCTACTGCACATCCGTGCAAGGATCTAAACGACCATTATAGTCATTGTAACATCAATGGTCACATTGAAGATAAGCGTTGGAATCTACATCTGGAGTTGAATCCAAAAAACCATAATAAGGATGCCAAGAAGAAGAACCTACTAGCCATGGATTCGAGCAACCTAGTAGAGAGAAACTCATATGTGGGTGAGAAGATGGCCTGCACCTTAGTGCAGAAAGAGGAGAATCTTGCACTCTGCTTTCCCTATTCCTTTGATATGGCAAGAGCAATATCCTCCCACTAAGGCCATGGTGACGCCTCGCACAGACCCAGAAATCGGTCGGGCTTCCGCTTGGTGGACGTGGCCGAAAGCTCCAATGACTCCTACCGCTTTGTCACCCCTCCGAAAATTCAGACAGAGATGGACCTGACCGAGGTAGATGTTTGTGTCCTGAGGAGATTCATCCTCGATGAAGTGGTTAGCGAGACCATCAGCCCGTGGGTTCCTAATACTGGCACCATCCAAGGGCGGACCTCGCAGTATTTGAAAACAATGGATATTTATTGGAATCTAAAGACTCTAATGGGTCAGGTTCTATTGGACCATCATGAAGCTCGTCAAGAAACTCTCATGCAACTCGACGATGTGTAGCTCCAGATTAAGTTGGTCTACCACAAGTTGATCCTGCATGCAGTCAAGCTAGATGGTATGGACTTGTCCAATCTGGACTATGCCCAACCCCAAGTTCCAACAGCGGAAGGGAAAACCATTAGCTAAGTCTTTTATGTTGTTCCATCTGTGTTTTTTGTTGAATTACATGAGAGGCCTGGGTTTACCACCTCCTTATAGTAGATTAATTAAGAACAATAGGACAGATAGTGGAACTAGAAGTCATCTTTGTTTGAGTTTTTCAGTTACAAACACTAGATATATCTAGCAAACTTAGAATGATAGTGTTATGTTTTGCTACTGGTTTGGTTTCCCTGTTGGCAAGCCAACAATAATTTTTTTTTATATTATCTTCTCATTAGTAAAATAAAGACTCGAGATTATTAACAAAAAAAACTGTAACAATTTGAATTTGACAATTCAAAAAAAGTTTAATGTTAAAAAAAAATGTTGTGATGCATCGCATGCTATACAATTCAATAATTGATTTTGAAACCCACACTTTCATAACTATGATACCCTTAGAAAATGAAGTTTTAATATTCATGAAATGCTCATGCCAAATGGTTAGAACCATTGATATTAATTAATAATCATTTAAAAGAATAAATTATAACAAATAAAACTCAGTTTCTTTTGTAAACAACCTCTAGTTCATAAAGCTAGCGTTCATGGTTCCCATGATCCACATTACACTTCTTAATTATATTTATATTTGCCTTCAATTCTATAGGAAGCCCTTGTGGTGAACTTAAAACTTAGAAGTCAATAATAACATAGAAATCAATCAAATGAGAAAGCTTAAAAAACAAATACTAGAAATTTCTTGATGCACTCGATTTATCCATGCATGTGATGCTATGATAACTAATTGTTGCTAATTTACAACACTACTTTTATGAAGCAAATATTGGCTTGTATGTTTGAGTGTTTTGTCGTTTGAACTTTAAAGTAAAACATATTTCCATAACTCATTAGATATAATCATTTATTAAACATAATTACATAATGAATAAGTTTAAGAAAATAATTATGGTATTTGCATGGCTTATTTTATGTTTACATTAAATTAAAAATAAATTGTGATTAATAACACAAAAGTGAGATTGTAAATATAGATGTAATTTCTTGAAGATTTTATACTTGTGTATAGATGTTTGGCTAGTGAAGAGATTATGTGGCTGACTTGAGCAAGTGATCACCCATTATTGCAAATCTTCAAAGTCGGAGAAAGGGAAAACCCTTACATCTAAATAGTTGAAGAAAGAAAACAAATTTGGAAAGTTACATAAAAAATGAATGGAAGAAAGAAATAACAAACTTAGAAAATCATATAAAAAGTGAAGGGATGAGAGGAATAGAGTTGGCATTTTTTTTAATATAAAATGCAATATTTAAATATGACTGAGGAGATATTTTAGACAAAAGAATAGAAATTTATAGTGCTCAAGGAAGGAGCTTAAGTTGACCATTGAATTGCATTTTTCAACACTAACAACCTAAGATGGCCTTCAAAAGTTGGTTATCATCAGAGACTGAGAAGCCACTTTCGTTGTAGATAATTTTGACAATGCTTTCACCAAACAAACAATTTTGTTAGCTCCAAGCAAATGGTTAATTACAAATTTTATCCGAGCTCAAATATATCGTTAGCACCATCTATAGTGGAATCAACTACGACTTCATTTTTAGCGATAACACTAAATCAACGACCCATGATAAGATGTCTCATGGATAGGATTCCACATTTATAGGGCATAGTGTAAGTTCTTTTGGTCAAGGCCTAAGACAAGGAGGTACTTTAGAACATGACAATTTTTCTCAACAATAATTCATTGAATCACCAAGGATTGTTATATCTAGGGCTCCATCTCAAGCCACACTCACATTAGAGGAGAAAACCTAGGGGTGGCTTCCTAAGAGTTCACAATATGCAACAAACATATTTCAAATTGCAAGGTTGCCTCCATCTTCATCTATCTCTTCTCCTATTACAACTACTTTACCTCCTCATTGGCTAGTTTAAAAAATGTTATTTATGACAAAGATTCCCTCTCATTAAAATCTTCGTTTGGACCCACTTCAAAAAAAATATCTAACTATCATTTACACCAAAGAGAACATCAGATTTGGGTCTTAATCCTCTAAATCAAAACATACCATTAAAATATTCACATGCACATTTGATTCAAAATCACTATATTATTCATTAGCAATGTCGACTCTACTTTTTGTTTCAACAAAACATACAACCTATGGACTCTTCTCAGCAACAACAATTGTCCCTGGAACAAAAAAAAAAAAAATACAACAATATCCTTTCCCTAACTACAAAATGAGTTTGTGGCACATCAACCACAACTCCAACTTCGACCCCATCTCCTCATGCGATGAAACCCACAATATTTGCAATTACAATTTGATATACATGAAAAACCTCCATCTCAACCATCCATGATGTATCTATAGAAAACGACATAATAAATGAAGCAACAATCATGACATATGTCTTATAAATCTTAAGAGCTTGGTAATATGAAGCATGAGGCCTACATTTGAACTGGGACATGCATGCATAGTACCAAAGTGTTTGAATGAAGATGATACTTATTAGTCCCTAGCCTTTGGGCTGGAGACTATAGTAATTGATTTTTCATCACCCTATTAGTTTGGCACGAAAATCAATGGGATTTCAGTGTTTTAACCTAAAGTTTAATAAAACTCATATAATTTAGTTTGACATTTCATCCAATTTAATATAAGTTTTCAGTTTTCCCTCTAATTTGGCCTCTTCCCAAGGCACAGGCGAACAATATCCTAGTTTATCTTGATTTAGAGGGACATATTTAAGTACTGATTTTTCCCAACGAAGTAATGCTAGAATCATTTCTAGCATTACTTATTTACATTAAATGTTTGTGAAGATGCATCCCCTAACCCATTTTCTCTTTCTCTTTGATCTGTTGCTGCCACCTAAATCAACATGCAAACCTACCATGGTGCCAAGTTGATTTGAAATGGATCGTTATATATATTTTCATCTATATTGGTACTTTCTAGGAGGAAAAATTGGAGGAATTGGTTTGCAGGGCCCATTTTAGTGGCAGGTCCCAATTTGGAAATTTTATGGTCTAGAACCTTCCAAAGACATTTTGAGGCATCAAAAGGTAGTTTTTGGGGTCAAAACTTTGCAAGTATAGTTTCTAACACCTTGACATTGTTGTAAATACCAAATTTTTTCAAACAATGTGAAAATCACCTCAATCGGAGTTCGTATGCAGAAGTTATGCCTCTCGCAAGTTGATCTACCTTGTTTACCACCATGGTACCAAGTGGATACCATGTCAACACCCATTACTCACACATGTAGGGCTAGTCATGTGTGGACATTCAAGAATATTATAGAAGGTCCAAAACCTAACTCTAATCGATGGTTGAGTCATGTAAAAACCCTAACCATAGAAAACTATCAAGCCATGTTAAATATCGGGCTGTTGGGAAGAGAAGGGGTTCCATTCTTTTAGCATTATACTTATTCCATAGTTGATCAGAGCATCTAGTAGTGGGATTTAGGAGCATAATAGAGGAGGAAGAATATTATGTAGCAGTCTTTCAAGCCACAATGTAAAAGAAAACTCCATTGCGAGTGCCCATTTCTTTGTATTTGAATTTCATAATTAAAAAAGGGAGAGTAGAGCATAGGCCTCAGCTTTTATCTGGTTTTTGTCTCATTTCATGTTTCCCACGATACATCTTGTGTTTATTTTTTTGTTCTTTCATTTTCATATTTCATTTATCTTCAAAAATTTGAGCAATAAGCTAGTGCTAATAAATCTAAGATCTAAAGAAATAAAGTTGCATAATAAAATATTTTAGCATAATGCAAGATCTATTGTGACACATTGTTCTAGTGGAATAACCACGACAATTTATAAATCATATTGGTATCAAAGTAGTTTTCTTTGGGGTATTTATGGAAAGTTGCAAGATCCAGGGATTGACTTAAGAAGAAAGTCCCAGAACCTTAGCCATGGTGAATGAGTCCATTCATAACAACCCTTGATGCAACATAAGAGATATTTGCAAGGTTGGAAGAGAAAGTCGTTGATATCTCTTGCAACATGGCCCTCCTCATGGTAGATCTAGTGACCAAGTTCAGATCTTCCAGGGAGGCCTGTGGTCCTGACTTAGAAGTTTGATTGAATGAGAAACTAGGAGATAGTGAAGACTCAGAAAAGGAGTCGAAAAAAGAGCCCGAGAAAGAGAAACCAAGTTCTAATGCCATCACTCATTCATGACCTCTATTTAAAACGAAAGTGAAAGTGGACATCAAGCCCTATCAAGGTGAGATTGATGATGTTAAGTTGAATCATCGACTGCAATAGTTAGAAGTATATTTCAATGTCCATAATATAGATTAAGAGCATAAAATTTCATTTTCCCAATTGAAACTAAAAGGCCATGCACTAACCTAGTGGGAAATCCACACAAAGACACTTAGGTTAGAGGGTGATCCATTGGTAACTAAGTGGTAGGTGTTCAAAACCCTCATAAACTCCCAGTTCTACCCTTTTGGATATGTAGAGGACCAATGGATCTGTTGGTATCACTTCGGGTAGAGACAAGGGCAGAGTGTTCAAGAGTACACCACCGAGTTTAGGAAAATGGAAATTGTATTGGGTATATCTCTGAAGAATCTAGACATACTCCTCAATTATCTAGGGGGTTTACACATCCATCTACAAAAACAAGTGTTTCTCTTCAAACCTAAGATCGTTGATGAGGCATGTGTGTAAGCGTAATACCTAGAGAACATAGGCCATAAGAAAGGATAACCAAGTGATTCTAAACAAAATTACCACCAAGTTGCTAAGGAGAGGAAGAATAAGTGGAAAGGAAAAGATAAGAAAATGATAGCTACCACACATCAGTGCAAGGATCTAAACGACCATTATAGTCATTGTAACATCAATGGTCACACTGAAGATAAGTGTTGGAATCTACATCTAGAGTTTAATCCAAAGAAACATAATAAGGATGCCAAGAAGAATAACCTATTAGCCACGAATTCGAGCAACCTAGTAGAGAGAAACTCATATGTGGGTGAGAAGATTGTCTGCACCTTAGTGCAGAAAGAGGTGAATCTAAGTGCAGAAAGAGGTGAATCTTGCACTCTTCTTTCCCTATTCCTTTGATATGGCAAGAGGAATATCTTCTCGCTGAAGCCAAGAGGAATATTTTAATAATAACATAGAAATCAATCAAATGAGAAAGCTTAAAAAACAAATACTAGAAATTTCTTGATTCACTGGATTTATCCATGCATGGGATGCTATGATAACTAATTGTTGCTAATTTACAACACTCCTTTTATGAAGCAAATATTGTCGTGTATGTTTGAGTGTTTTGTCGTTTGAACTTTAAAGTAAAACATAGTTGCATAACTCATTAGATATAATCATTTATTAAACATAATTACATAATGAATAAGTTTAAGAAAATAATTATGGTATTTGCATGGCTTATTTTATGTTTACATTAAAATAAAAATAAATTGTGATTAATAACACAAAACTAAGATTGTAAATATAGATGTAATTTCTTGAATATTTTTTATTTGTGTATGGATGTTTGGCTAGTGAAGAGATTATGTGGTTGGCTTGAGCAAGTGATCACCCATTATTGCAAATCTTCATAGTCGGAGAAAGGGAAAATCCTTACATCTAAAAAGTTGAAGAAAGAAAACAAATTTGTAAAGTTGCACAAAAAATGAATGAGAGAAAGAAATAACAAACTTAGAAAACCATATAAAAAGTGAAGGGAAGAGAGGAATAGAGTTGGCATTCTTTTAAATATAAAATGCAATATTTAAATATGATTGAGGAGAATATTTTAGACAAAAGAATAGAAATTTATAGTGCTCAAGGAAGGAGCTTAAGTTGACCATTGAATTGCATTTTTCAACACTATCAACCTAATATGTCCTTCAAAAGTTGGTTATCATCAAAGATTGAGAAGCCACTTTCGTTGTAGATAATTTTGACAATGCTTTCACCAAACAAACAATTATGTTAGGTCAGGGAAAATGGTTAAATGCAAGTTTTATTCGAGCTCAAATATATAGTTAGCACCATATATAGTGGAATGAACTACGACTTCATTTTTAGTGATAACACTAAATCAACAACCCATGATAAGATGTCTCGTGGATATGGTTCCACATTTATAGGGCATAGTGTAAGTTATTTTGGTCAGGGCCTAAGACAAGGAGGTACTTTAGAACATGGAAACATTTCTCAACAATAATTCATTGAATCACCAAGGCTTGTTACATCTAGGGCTCCACCTAAAGACACACTCACATTAGAGGAGAAAACCTAGGGGTGACTTCCTAAGAGTTCAAAATATGCAACAAACATAATTCAAATTGCAAGGTTGCCTCCATCTTCATCTATCTCTTCTCCTATTAAAACTACTTTACCTCCTCATTGGCTAGTTTAAAAAACTGGTATTTTTGACAAAGATTCCCTCTCATTAAAATCTTCGTTTAGACCCACTTCAACAAAAATATCTAACTATCATTTAAATCAAAGAGAACATCAGATTTGGGTCTTAATCCTCTAAATCAAAACATACCATTAAAATATTCACATGCACATTTGATTCAAAATCACTATATTATTCATTAGCAATGTCTACTCTACTTTTTGTTTCAACATAATGTACAACTTATGGACTCTTCTCAGCAACAAAAATTGTCCCTCGAACAAAAAAAAACCAAGAACGATATCCTTTGCCTAACTACAAAAGGAGTTTGTGGCACATCAACCACAACTCCAACTTCGACCCCATCTCCTCATGCGATGAAACCCACAATATTTGCAATTACAATTTGATATACATGAAAAACCTCCATCTCAACCATCCATGATGTATCTATAGAAAACGACACAATAAATGAAGCAACAATTATGACATATGTCTTCTCAATCTTAAGAGCTTGGTAATAAGAAGCATGAGTCCTACATTTGAACTGGGACATGCATGCATAGTATCAAAGTGTTTGAATGAAGATGATACTTATTAGTCCCTCGCCTTTGGGCTGGAGACTATAGTAATCGATTTTCTGTCACCCTATTAGTTTGGCACGAAAATCAATGGGATTTCAGTGTTTTAACCTAAAGTTTAATAAAATTCATATAATTTAGTTTGATATTTCATCCAATTTAATATAAGTTTTGAGTTTTGCCTGTTATTTGGCCTCTTCCAGAGGCAAAAGCGGACAATATCATAGTTTATCTTGATTTAGAGGGACATATTTAAGTACTAATTTTTCCCAACGAAGTAATGCTAGAATCGTTTCTAGCATTACTTATTTACATTAAATGTTTGTGAAGATGCATCCCCTAACCCATTTGTTGTTTCTCTTTAATCTGTTGTTGCCACGTAAACCAACATGCAAACCTACCATGGTGCCAAGTTGATCTGAAATGGATTGTTATATATTTTTTCATCCATATTGGTACTTTCTAGGAGGAAAAATTGGAGGAATTGGTTTGCAGGGCCCATTTTAGTGGCAGGTCCCAATTTACACACCAAAAAATTTTCAAACAATGTGAAAATCACCTCAATTGGAGTTCGTATGCATAAGTTATGCCTCTCACAAGTCGATCTACCTTGTTTACCACCATGGTACCAAGTGGATACCATGTCAACACCCATTACTCACACATGTAGGGCTAGTCATGTGTGGACATTCAAGAATATTCTATAAGGTCCAAAACCTAACTCTAATCGAGGGTTGAGTCGTGCAAAAACCCTAACCATAGACAACTATCAAGCTATGTTAAATATCGTTCCGTTGGGAAGAGAAGGGGTTCCATTCTTTTAGAATTGTACTTATTCCATAGTTGATCAGAGCATCTAGGAGTGGGATTTAAAAGCATAATAGAGGAGGAATAATATTCTGTAGCAGTCATTCAAGCCACAATGTCAAAAACAAATGCATTGTGAGTGCCCATTTCTTTGTATTTGAATTTCATAATTGAAGAAGGGAGAGTAGATCATAGGCCTCACCTTTTATCTGGTTTTTGTCTCATTTCATGTTTCCCATGATACATCTTGTGTTCATTTTTTTGTTCTTTCATTTTCATATTTCATTTATCTTCATAAATTTGAGCAATAAGCTAGTGCTAATAAATCTAAGATCTAAAGAAATAAACTTGCATAATAAAATATTTCAGCATAATGCAAGATTTGTTGTGACACATTGTTCTAGTGGAATATCCACGACAATTTATAAATCATATTGGTATCAAAGTAGTTTTGTTTGGGGTATTTGTGGAAATTTGCAAGATCCAGGGATTGACTTAAGAAGAAAGTCCCAGAACCTTAGCCATGGTGAATGAGTCCATTCATAACAACCCTTGATGCAACAAAAGAGATATTTGCAATGTTGGAAGAGAAAGTCGTTGATATCTATTGCAACATGGCCCTCCTCATGGTAGCTCTAGTGGCCAAGTTCAAATATTTCAGGGCGGTCGGTGGTCCTAACTTAGAAGTTTGATTGAATGAGAAACTAGGAGATAGTGAAGACTCAGAAAAGGAGTCGAAAAAAGAGCCTGAGAAAGAGAAACCAAGTTCCAATGCCATCACTCATTCACAATCTCTATTTAAAACGAAAGTGAAAGTGGACATCAAGCCCTACCAAGGTGAGATTGATGATGTTAAGTTGAATTATCGGCTACAATAGTTAGAAGTATATTTCAATGTCCATGATATAGATTAAGAGCATAAAATTTCATTTTCCCGACTGAAATTAAAAGGCCATGCACTAACCTAGTGGGAAATCCACACAGAGACACTTAGGTTAGAAGGCATTTGTAACTAAGTGGTAGGTGTTCAAAACCATCATAAACTCACAGTTCTACCCTTTTGGGTATGTAGAGGACCAATGGATCTGTTTGTATCACTTTGGGTAGAGACAAGAGAAAAGTGTTCAAGAGTACACCACCAAGTTTAGTAAAATGGAAATTGTATTGGGTATATCTCCCAAGAACCTAGACATACTCCTCAATTATCTAGG
>JASDQU010206738.1:34521-47905 GCA_032191745.1 Picea mariana
ATTATAAGAGTATTATTCTTGTCTACTGTTTTTCCCTTTGTTGTCCTTGTTCCTGGCAGGTCGCGGTTGATAACTCTGAGGGAAGCTATAGTGACGGTTGCAGGAGACAACATATTAGATGGTCTCTAGTTTGAGACATGGAGAAGATTATCCAGATAAGAAGTTGTATACACGACCATATACATCCATGTACCAAAGAAGAAGAAGACGAAGAAGCTTACTTTTGCGAGATACATAGTATCTCATTTGGAGATTGATTGTAAGGAGCAAAAGGCTCCAAATATGACCAAAGAAATCCCTCTAGTGCAGTTGATCACTCTTCAGATCATCAGGAAGATTTAGTAGATCCAGAAGGACCTACCCAAAATCATTGGAGTAACCAAGAAGAGACCAACGTGGTCCCATGAAACTTTTCATGATGCAACATTGATGAGCCATATCATGAGGAGCAGATGACTCCAAAGATTATACAGACTCAGAGGGAGTCAAGCTTCAGAGGGAGAATGGAACCAAAGAGAATATCATATTTGTGTCTTAATCCTCTAAATCAAAACATACCATTAAAATATTCACATGCACATTTGATTCAAAATCACTATATTATTCATTATCAATGTCTACTCTACTTTTTGTTTCAACAAAATGTACAACCTATGGACTCTTCTCAACAACAACAATTTTCCCTGGAACAAAATAAAACAACAACAATATCCTTTGCCTAACTACAAAATGAGTTTGTGGCACATCAACCACAACTCCAACTTCGACCCCATCTCCTCATGCGATGAAACCCAAAATATTTGCAATTACAATTTGATATACATGAAAAACCTCCATCTCAACCATCCATGATGTATCTATAGAAAACAACACAATAAATGAAGCAAAAATCAAGACATATGTCTTCTCAATCTTAAGATCTTGGTAATATGAAGCATGAGGCCTTCATTTGAATTGGGACATGCATGCATAGTACTAAAGTGTTTGAATGAAGATGATACTTATTAGTCCCTGGCCTTTGGGCTGGAGACTATAGTAATCGATTTTCTGTCACCCTATTAGTTTGGCATGAAAATCAATGGGATTTCAGTGTTTTAACCTAAAGTTTAATAAAATTCATATAATTTAGTTTGACATTTCATCCAATTTAATATAAGTTTTAAGTTTTCCCTCTTATTTGCCCTCTTCCCGAGGCACGGGCGGACAATATCATAGTTTATCTTGATTTAGAGGGACATATTTAAGTACTGATTTTTCCCAACGAAGTAATGCTAGAATCATTTCTAGCATTACTTATTTACATTAAATGTTTGTGAAGATGCATCTCCTAACCCATTTTCTATTTCTCTTTGATCTATTGTTGCCACCTAAATCAACATGCAAACCTACCATGGTGCCAAGTTGATTTGAAATGAATCGTTATTGGTACCAATATTTTTTCATCTATATTGGTACTTTCTAGGAGGAAAAATTGAAGGAATTGGTTTGCAGGGCCCATTTTAGTGGCAGGTCCCAATTTGAAAATTTGGGGTCTAGAACCTTCCAAAGACATTTTGAGGCATCAAATGGCACTTTTTGGGGTCAAAACTTTGCAAGTATAGTTTCTAACACCTTGACATTGTTGTACACACCAAAACTTTTCAAACAATGTGAAAATCACCTCAATCGGAGTTCATATGCAGAAGTTATGCCTCTCTCAAGTTGATCTACCTTGTTTACCACCATGGTACCAAGTGGATACCATGTCAACACCCATTACTCACACATGTAGGGCTAGTCATGTGTGGACATTCAAGAATATTCTAGAATGTTCAAAACCTAACTCTAATCGAGGGTTGAGTCGTGAAAAAACCCTAACCATAGACAACGATCAAACTATGTTAAATATTGGGCCATTGGGAAGAGAAGGGGTTCCATTCTTTTAGCATTGTACTTATTCCATAGTTGAGCAAATCATCTAGGCGTGGGATTTAAGAGCATAAAGTTAGAAAAACAGGATCGTGGAGCAATAAAATAAAACAATTGTAGAAATAAAATACCGAAGATACACGATACAATAGAGACATAGATATACATGGTTCACCTAGTGTGGGCTACGTCCACCAAAGAAATTGCCAGGTCCTTCCTTTATTATTATCCAACAATTGAAGGGATACAACCTACAACAAACCCACTTAAACTTTCTCTTCTTTCTCTCTCAGTCTCCTATCTCAGAATACAATATTCGCTATGATACACACCCGCAATACATTTCCCTCATAAGAGAGGGTTGCCTTCTAGGGAAAAAAACACTAACATAACTTCTACCGTTAGATCTGCAACCTTATAATGAACGGTCCATATTTACAATGAAATTGCAATATACTTTTAAGAGGCAATTTTTCCTTCTTGGGCTTCGCCCCCGAACCCCCCAGCCAGGGGGATAGCCCCCTTGGACCCCACAGAGGAGGTGACCCCCCTCTGCACTCCCCCGCCTAGAAGAGTGTGCATACATTTGGGGTGTAAATACTCCATGGGGTATAAACACGGCTGCAAACAAAAGACCTCTGATTCAGAAAGATAATCAGGCTCCACAACCAAAACATGATAGAGGAGGAAGAATATTCTGTAGCAGTCATTCAAGCCATAATGTCAGAAACAACTCCATTGCGAGTGCCCATTTCTTTGTATTTGAATTTCATAATTGAAGAAGGGAGAGTAGAGCATAGGCCTCATATTTTATCTGGTTTTTGTTTCATTTCATGTTTCTCGTGATACATATTGTGTTCATTTTTTTGTTCTTTCATTTTCATATTTCATTTATCTTCATAAATTTGAGCAATAAGCTAGTGCTAATAAATCTAAGATCTAAAGAAATAAACTTGCATAATAAAATATTTCAGCATAATGCAAGATCTATTGTGACACATTTTTCTAGTGGAATATCCACGATAATTTATAAATCATATTGGTATCAAATTAGTTTTCATTGGGGTATTTGTGGAAAGTTGCAAGATCCAGGGATTGACTTAAGAAGAAAGTTTCAGAACCTTAGCCATGGTGAATGAGTCCATTCATAACAACCCTTGATGCAACAGAAGAGATATTTGCAAGGTTGGAAGAGCAAGTCGTTGATATCTCTTGCAACATGGCCCTCCTCATGGTAGCTCTAGTGACCAAGTTTAGATCTTTCAGGGAGGATGGTGGTCCTAACTTAGAAGTTTGATCGAATGAGAAACTAGGAGATAGTGAAGACTCAAAAAAGGATTCGAAAAAAGAGCATGAGAAAGAGAAACCAAGTTCTAATTCCATCACTCATTCACAACCTTTATTTAAAACGAAAGTGAAAGTGGACATCAATCCCTACCAAGGTGAGATTGATGATGTTAAGTTCAAGCATCTACTGCAAAAGTTAGAACTATATTTCAATGTCCATGATATAGATTAAGAGCATAACATTTCATTTTTTGATTGAAACTAAAAAGCCATGCACTAACCTAGTGGGAAATCCACACAGAGGCACTTAGGTTAGAGGGTGATCCATTGGTAACTAAGTGGTAGGTGTTCAAAACACTCATAAACTCCCAGTTCTACCCTTATGGGTATGTAGAGGACCAATGGAACTGTTGGTATCACTTCGGGTAGAGACAAGGGCAGAGTGTTCAAGATTACACCTACGAGTTTAGGAAAATGGAAATTGTGTTGGGTATATCTCCCAAGAACCTAGACATACTCCTCAATTATCTAGGGGGTTTACACATCAATCTACAAAAACGAGTGTTTCTCTTCTAACCTAGGGCCGTTGATGAGGCATGTATGTAAGTGTAATACCTAGAGAACATAGACCATAAGAAAGGACAACTAAGTGATTCTAAACAAAAATACCACCAAGATGCTTCCAAGGAGAGGAAGAATAAGTGGAAAGGAAAAGACAAGAAAATGATAGCTACTGCACATCAGTGCAAGGATCTAAACGACCATTATAGTCATTCTAACATCAATGGTCACACTGAAGATAAGCATTGGAATCTACATCTGGATTTGAATGCAAAGAACCATAAGAAGGATGCCAAGAAGAAGAACCTACTAGCCACGGATTTGAGCAACCTAGTAGAGAGAAACTCATATGTGGGTGAGAAGATTGTCTACACCCTAGTGCAGAAAGAGATGAATCTTGCACTCTGCTTTCTCTATTCCTTTGATATGGCAAGAGGAATCTCTTCCCATTGAGGCCATGGTGATGCCTCGCACAGACCCAGAACTCGATCGAGCTTTCGCCTGGTGGACGTGGCCGAAAGCTCCACTGACTCCTACCACTTCGACACCCCTTTGAAAATTCGGACATAGATGGACCTGGCTGAGGCAGATGTTTGTGTCCTGAGGAGATTCATCCACGATGAAGAGGTTACGGAGACTATCAGCCCGTGGGTTCCTAATACTGGCACCATCCGAAGGTGGACCTCGCAGTATTTGAAAACAATGGATATTTATTGGCATCTAAAGACTCTAATGAGTCGGGTTCTATTGGACCGTCATGAAGCTTGTCAAGAAATTCTCATGCAACTCAACGATGTGTAGCTCCAGATTAAGTTGGTTGACCACAAGTTGATCCTGATTGCAGTCAAGCTAGATGGTATGGACTTATCCAATCTGGACTATGCCCAGCCCCAAGTTCCAGCAGTGGAAGGCAAAACCATTAGCTAAGTCTTTTATGTTGTTCCATCTGTGTTTTTTGTTTAATTACATGAGAGGTCTGGGTTTACCACCTCCTTATAGTAGATTAATTAAGAATAATAGGACAGATAGTGGAACTAGAAGTCATATTTGTTTCATTTTTTCAGTTACAAACATTAGATATATCTAGCAAACTCGGAATGATAGTGTTATGTTTTGCTACTGCTTTGGTTTCCCTACAGGCAAGCCAACAGTAAAAAATTTGTATATTATCTTCTCATTAGTAAAATAAAGACTCAAGATTATTAACAAAAAAAACTGTAACAATTTGAATTTGACGATTCAAAGAAAGTTTAATGTTAAAAAAAAATGTTGTGATGCATCGCATGCTATACAATTCAATAATTGATTTTGAAACCCACACTTTCATAACCATGCTACCCTTAGAAAATGAAGTTTTAATATTCATGGAATGCTCATGCCAAATGGTTAGAACCATTGATATTAATTTATAATCATTTAAAAGAATAAATTATAACAAATAAAACTCAGTTTCTTTTGTAAACAACCTCTAGTTCATAGAACTAGCGTGAACTTAATCGATTTTCCACCACCCTATTAGTTTTAAGTAATCGATTAAGAAGACTATAGTAATCGATTTTCCATCACCCTATTAGTTTTGCCCGAAAATCAATGGGATTTCAGTGTTTTAACCTAAAGTTTAATCAAATTCATATAATTTGGTTTGACATTTCATGCAATTTAATAAAAGATTTTAGTTTGCCCTCTTATTTGGTCTCTTCCCGAGGCACGGGCGGACAATATCATAGTTTATCTTGATTTAGAGGGACATACTTAAACACTGATTTTTCTCAACGAAGTAATGCTAGAATCATTTCTAGCATTACTTATTTACATTACATTTTTGTGAAGATGCATCCCCTAACCCATTTGCTATTTCTCTTTGATCTGTTGCTGCCACCTAAATCAACATGCAAACCTACCATGGTGCCAAGTTGATCTGAAATGGATCGTTATATATTTTTTCATCTATATTGGTACTTTCTAGGAGGAAAATTGGAGGAATTGGTTTGTAGGGCCCATTTTAGTGGCAGGTCCCAATTTGGAAATTTGGGGCCTAGAACCTTCCAAAGACATTTTGAGGCATCAAATGGCACTTTTTGGGGTAAAAAATGTGCAAGTATAGTTTCTAACACCTTGACATTGTTGTACACACAAAAAAATTTCAAACAATGTCAAAATCACCTCAATCGGAGTTCGTATGTAGAGGTTATGCCTCTCGCAAGTTGATCTACCTTGTTTACCACCATGGTACCTAGTGGATACCATGTCAACACCCATTACTCACACATGTAGGGATAGTCATGTGTGGAGATTCAAGAATATTTTAGAAGGTCCAAACCTTAACCCTAATCGAGGGTTGAGTCGTGCAAAAACCCTAACCTTAGACAACTATTAAGCTATGTTAAATCTCGGGTTGTTGGGAAGAGAAGGAGTTCCATTCCTTTAGCATTGTACTTATTCCATAGTTGATCAGAGCATCTAGGAGTGGGATTTAAGAGCATAATAGAGGAGGAAGAATATTTTGTAGCATTCATTCAAGCCACAATGTCAAAAACAACTTTGTTGCGAGTGCCCATTTCTTTGTATTTGAATTTCATAATCGAAGAAGGGAGAGTAGAGCATAGGCCTCACCTTTTGTCTGGTTTTTGTCTCATTTCATGTTTCCCATGATACATCTTGTGTTCATTTTTTTGTTCTTTCATTTTCATATTTAATTTATCTTCATAAATTTGAGCAATAAGCTAGTGCTAATAAATCTANAGTTCTATTATGACACATTGTTCTAGTGGAATATCCACGACAATTTATAAACCATATTGGTATCAAAGTAGTTTTATTTGGGATATTTGTGGAAAGTTGCAAGATCCAGGGATTGACTTAAGAAGAAAGTCTCAGAACCTTAACCATGGTGAATGAGTCCATTCATAACAACCCTTGATGCCACAGAAGAGATATTTGCAACGTTGGAAGAGCAAGTCGTTGATATCTCTTGCAACATGGCCCTCCTCATGGTAGCTCTAGTGACCAAGTTCAGATATTTCAGGGAGGCCAATGATCCTAACTTAGAAGTTTGATCGAATGAGAAACTAGGAGATAGTGAAGACTCAGAAAAGGAGTCGAAAAAATAGCCCGAGAAAGAGAAACCAAGTTCCAATTCCATCACTCATTCACAACCTCTATTTAAAATGAAAGTGAAAGTGGACATCAAGCCCTACCAAGGTGAGATTGATGATGTTAAGTTGAATCATCGGTTGCAATAGTTAGAAGTATATTTCAATGTTCATGATATAGATTAAGAGCATAAAATTTCATTTTCCCGACTGAAACTAAAAGGCCATGCACTAACCTAGTGGGAAATCCACACAGAGACACTTAGGTTAGAGGGTGATCCATTGGTAACTAAGTGGTAGGTGTTCAAAACCCTCATAAAGTCCCAGTTCTAACCTTTTGGGTATGTAGAGGACCAATGGATTGTTGGTATCACTTCGAGTAGAGACACGGGCAGAGTGTTCAAGAGTACACCACCGAGTTTAGGAAAATGGAAATTGTATTGGGTATATCTCCCAAGAACCTAGACATACTCCTCAATTATCTAGGGGGTTTACACATCTATCTACAAAAATGAGTGTTTCTCTTCAAACCTAGGACCGTTGATGAGGCATGTGTGTAAGCGTAATACCTAAAGAACATAGGCCATAAGAAAGGATAACCAAATGATTGTAAACATAAATACCACCAAGATACTTCAAACGAGAGGAAGAATAAGTGGAAAGGAAAATACAAGAAAATGATAGCTACCACACATCAGTCAAAATATCTAAATGACCATTACAGTCATTGTAACATCAATGGTCACATTGAAGATAAGCGTTGGAATCTACATCTAGAGTTGAATCCAAAGAACCATAAGAAGGATGCCAAGAAGAAGAACCTACTAGCCATGGATTCGAGCAACCTAGTAGAGAGAAACTCAGATGTGGGTGAAAAGATTGTCTGCACCTTAGTGCAGAAAGAGGTGAATCTTGCACTCTGATTTCCTTATTCTTTTGATATGGCAAGAAGAATCACCTCCCACTGAGGCCACAGTGACGCCTCGTGCAGACCCAAAACTTGGTCGGGCTTCTGCCTGGTGGATGTGGCTGAAAGCTCCACTAACTCCTACCGCTTCATCACCCCTCCAAAAATTTAGACAGAGATGGACTTGGCCGAGGCAGATGTTCATGTCCTAAGGAGATTAATCCCCGATGAAGAGGTTAGGGAGACCACCAGCCCGTGGGTTCCTAATACTGGCACCATTCGAGGGCGGAGCTCGCAGTATTGGAAAACAATGAATATTTACTGGCATCTAAAGACTCTAAAGGGTCAGGTTCTGTTGGATCATCATGAAGCTCGTCAAGAAATTCTCATGCAACTCGACGATGTGTAGCTCTAGATTAAGTTGGTCGACCACAAGTTGAACCTGATTGCAGTGAAGCTAGATGGTATGGACTTGTCCAATCTGGACTATGCCCAACCCCAAGTTCCAGCAACCGAAGGAAAAATCATTAGATAAGTCTTTTATGTTGTTCCATCTGTGTTTTTTTTGAATTACATGAGAGGTCTGGGTTTACCACCTCCTTATAGTAGATTAAATAAGAACAATAGAACAGATAGTGGCACTAGAAGTCATCGGTTACAAACATTAGATATATAAAGCAAACTCAGAATGATAGTGTTATGTTTTGCTACTGGTTTGGTTTCGCTGCGAGCAAGCCAACAGTAAAAATTTTGTATATTATCTTCTCATTATTAAAATAAATACTCAAGATTATTACAGAAAAAACTATAACAATTTAAATTTTACAATTCAAAGAAAGTTTAATGTTAAAAAAAATGTTGTGATGCATCACATGCTATTTACAGAAAAAACTATAACAATTTAAATTTTACAATTCAAAGAAAGTTTAATGTTAAAAAAAATGTTGTGATGCATCACATGCTATACAATTCAATAATTGATTTTAAAACCCGCACTTTCATAACTATGCTATCCTTAAAAAATGAAGTTTTAATATTCATGGAATGCTCATGCCGAATGGTTGTAACCATTGATATTAATTAATAATCATTTAAAAGAATAAATTATAACAAATAAAACTCAGTTTCTTTCGTAAACAACCTCTAGTTCATAGAGCTAGCGTTGATGGTTCCCATGATCCACATTACACTTCTTAATTATATTTATATTTGTCTTCAATTCTATAGGAAGCCCTTGTGAACTTAAAACTTAGAAGCCAATAATAACATAGAAATCAATCAAATGAGAAAGCTTAAAAAAAAAATACTAGAAATTTCTTGATTCACTGGATTTATCCATGGATGGGATGCTATGATAACTAATTGTTGCTAATTTACAACACTCCTTTTATGAATCAAATATTGTCTTGTATGTTTGAGTGTTTTTTCGTTTGAACTTTAAAGTAAAACATAATTGCATAATTCATTAGATATAATCATTTATTAAACATAATTAATAATGAATAAGTTTAGAAAATAATTATGGTATTTGCATGGCTTATTTTATGTTTACATTAAAATAAAAATAAATTGTGATTAAGAACACAAAAATGAGATTGTAAATATAAATGTAATTTCTTGAAGATTTTATATTTGTGTATAGATGTTTGGTTAGTGAAGAGATTATGTGGCTCACTTGAGCAAGTGATCATTCATTATTGCAAATCTTCATAGTCGGAGAAAGGGAAAACCCTTACATCTAAATAGTTGAAGAAAGAAAACAAATTTGGAAAGTTGCATAAAAAATGAATGGAAGAAAGAAATAACAAACTTAGAAAACCATATAAAAAGTGAAGGGAAGAGAGGAATAGAGTTGGCATTTTTTGAATATAAAATGCAATATTTAAATATGATTGAGGAGAAGATTTTAGACAAAAGAATAGAAATTTATAGTGCTCAAGGAAGGAGCTTAAGTTGACCATTGAATTGCATTTTTCAACACTAGCAACCTAAGATGGCCTTCAAAAGTTGGTTATCATCAGAGACTGAGAAGCCACTTTCGTTGTAGATAATTTTGACAATACTTTCACCAAACAAACAATTTTGTTAGCTCCGAGCAAATGGTTAATTACAAGTTTTATTCGAGCTCAAATATATCGTTAGCACCATCTATAGTGAAATCGACTACTACTTCATTTTTAGCGATAACACTGAATCAACGACCCATGATAAGATGTCTCGTGGATAGGGTTCCACATTTATAGGGCATAGTGAAAGTTCTTTTGGTTAGGGCCTCTTACATCTAGGGCTCCACCTCAAGCCACACTCACATTAGAGGAGAAAACCTAGGGGTGACTTCCTAAGAGTTCACAATATGCAACAAACATAATTCAAATTGCAAGGTTGCCTCCATCTTCATCTATCTCTTCTCCTATTACAACTACTTTACCTCCTCATTGGATAGTTTCAAAAAATGGTATTTCTGAAAAAGATTCCCTCTCCTTAAAATCTTCGTTTGGACCCACTTCAACAAAAATATCTAACTATCATTTACACCAAAGAGAACATCAGATTTGGGTCTTAATCCTCTAAATCAAAACATACCATTAAAATATTCACAGGCACATTTGATTCAAAATCACTATATTATTCATTAGCAATGTCTACTCTACTTTTTGTTTCAACAATGTACAGCCTATGGACTCTTCTCAGCAACAACAATTGTCCCTGGAACAAAAAAAAAACAACAACAATATCCTTTGCCTAACTACAAAATGAGTTTGTGGCACATCAACCACAACTACAAACACTTTGGTACTATGCACACATGTCCCAATAAAAATCATATAATTTGGTTTGACATTTCATCCAATTTAATATAATTTTTCAGTTTGCCCTCTTATTTGGCCTCTTCCCGAGGCACAGGCGGACAATATCATAGTTTATCTTGATTTAGCAGGACATATTTAAGTACTGATTTTTCCCAACTAAGTAATGCTAGAATCATTTCTAGCATTACTTATTTACATTAAATGTTTGTGAAGATGCATCCCCTAACCTATTTTCTATTTCTCTTTGATATGTTGCTGCCACCTAAATCAACATGCAAACCTACATTGCCATGAAAACGTGTTGCTTCTCTGTCCTATAGAAAATCACCTAGTCTGTTTAAGAAGCACCCGGTGTATTTGTGAAGCCGTCTATTACCTAGCTTCTGCTCCATACAAAGATGCTTGTTTTTCACCCGTGATTTGATACTGATGAGAGGGCCCCATTCCCGCTTTTCAGGACCGGCCTGTGCTGCTCTTTCCAAGACCTAGGATTGGCTTGTGCTGCTCTTGCCAAGACCTATATCTGTTACACCTAGACGGAATACCAGAGCCTACACCTAGAAAGGCTCTAAACGACTCTCCCACGAAGCTATGGGAACTTAGATTTAGCTATTTTATTAGAAAATCCTTTTATCCATCTCAGAGTAGTCCTCTAATGGCTAGGAACTGATCTGATTGGAGAACCACAACGAATACCTAATTGCATAGCTTCACCTTTCGCTTCCTTTGCATGACTTATTTGAGGTGCATCATCAAAAGCATGGACATGAGGTCGACCCGATGAATCTTCTAATGCTTAAACAAAATCAACATACCTTGAATATGCATGCAGACCCTGGGCCCGTAGGATGCTAATCCTTGTTGGTTTAATATATATTGGCGAGTCATGTCTGAATATGCCCGTTTCCTGCAGGTCTAGAAATAGATCTATATTTTTGGCATACGTTATTGTTTCAGTATACAATATTTCTTGATCTGCTGCTTGCTTTGTGAAGCACCTATTAATGCATGCTTTCACCTCTCACTTCCTTTTCAGGACTTATTTGAGGTGCATCATCAAAAGCACGCACAGAAGGCCGACCCAACGAATCATCTACCGCTTAAACTGTATAAAGATAAGGCAGAGCACCATTAGAGACAAGCCAATATGGCCCATCAATAGCACGTGCAGGAGCTCATGCAACTAGAGAAGAGAAATTAGCTTTCTTTATAATTCACTAGGTATATAAATTCCCTCTCTCTTCAACAATAAATCAACATTTCATTTATAAATTCAAGTGGAAACTAGTATGAAACAAATTATGTTGGCGACTTATTTAGACAACAAGATGGATAGACAAAATATCTAGCTTCCCATTGAAGCTAAGCTGCAACACCATAGTAAATGTTAAGCCAAGAGCTGTTATAGGAAAGCATATGATTGAAAACAAAGCTTGCCAGATGCATCAATTTGTAGAACGACATGATAGCCCTTTCCATATCTTTGAACTATTGTTGCTACTATGCTTCTCAATGGAGGCGGTCGTTTATAACCTGAGTAAAGTAACGCAACAACCTTCTTGTGGTTTATAACCCCAAACGAAACCCTTTCCATAGCACTTTGTTGAGACTATCTTCTAAGCCCTGTCAAATCTACCACTTTTGCATTAGATCCTCTTACAAGTTTATTGGAATCTACGACAAAGCCCATTAGATCTTTTAATTCATAATGCAGTAAAAAATCTAGCAACAACCAGCTCTACTCATCAGCTTCCTTAGGTCAACTATTTTTCATAGGCTTATTTGTTGGCTTGAAACTGTAATTTACAACTTTCTTTTCACAGAGATCTACATAGCTTTCTTTTCACATATATCTGCACAGGATGTTTAACATCAATGGATGTCACTACAAATGGTACATTGCTTCAGGGTTCCAGTCGCCAGGCCATAACCCTTTGAGGATGAAGGTAAATGCTACATGACACTTGGAGCAACCAATAACAACAAATGGCAATACAGTGACATGTTGCATCCTCTATCGCACGTCAAGCCATGATGGCTCACACCTCAAGAGTTTAATTATATTATCAATAGTTTTATTATATTAACACTTGGAAAATGCATAATATAAATACACTACTACGCATAAGGCATAAATTCAAATCACTGTTTTCATACTTCAAAAATAAAAAATGGCAAAAAGGTCGAACATATCTTCTGAATTCAAACTTTTTTCAAATTCTGTTTTTCAAATCCCTTGTGTAACACCCTCTTTCCCCCAGTTTGTAAATATAACTATAATGGCCAAGAGACTATGGCAAACTTAATATGTATGAATGTTTGATTTGATGGACCTTTGTATAAAAGGTCAATGAATGAAAATTCTGTTAATTACTAGAAATATGGATAAGTGTTGCATGACTACTGGAAGGGTGGTGTACTAAGAAAGACCACGAATGTTATGAAAAGAGATGGTGAAGGGGACCAAGAATGGTTGCGTTAACCTTCACAAAACCAGTACTTACTGGATTTAATTTCTCAGGACCAAAACAATCCTCTGACCCATAAATGAATTAGAGTCAGGCTGGTAGGTGGGAAGACCTCCTCAAGAGTTAATGAGGGGATGGGGTAGAGCACCCATCTGTAAGGATTCCAGACCTGACCACGGGCTGGGAATTCAAGCCACACACAACCTTTCTGAAAGAGGAAAGAAAGGAAGGTGTGGTGGGCAGAGGGAGACTTGCGAAGAGTGCAGAGAGGCGAAGCTCTCGGGTCAAGGAAGAACTGGAAAATAAGTGTTCTGATCGTAGGGAGATGGATAGCGGAGTTATGATACGAGA
>JASDQU010206740.1:1449-28477 GCA_032191745.1 Picea mariana
AAATATATAAATAAAACTCATCTACAACAAGATCTGATCTAAAACATATATCAAAGATTACTTGAAAAGAACATAAAGGAAGAGTGTACTAGTTTGGCAAAGGGGGCCCTCCAATGCTTCGCTTGTACACTTGAGTCGTCTTAGCTAAGAAGGAACTTCCAGCAGCATTCACATAATCATATCATAGACATCATCATGGACAAAACAAAAAACTGATCTCAAGATTGCAAATTCAAAGTTTTCTTCATTCACCTCAGGGTTGTCATACTAGTCTATGTCTTGGAGTATTTATACAAGAGTTTTGAAACTAATAATGCTAAGAAACCTACCAAAGATCATGATCAGATCCATAAAATATTCTAGGAAGGTCGAATGCCCCCTTCAGATCCATAAAATATGAACAAATCCAAAGAAAATCTAAAACTGTCCATGATTTTATGCTAAAACAGGGTATTTTTTGTTGAAGTGGCCCTGTTTGACCAGTGCTGACTAGACACTTGGAAAGCTCAGATATCGAAGATGATAGGTAATCATCCACCCTTGTACATCAAGGATCATGACCCATGTCTCAGATTTCGTGCAGCTATCCTGCAAGTACACGAACCTAGGAGCAATTACGGGATTTAGCCAAATCTTGTAATTTCTGATAAATTTTTAATTTTAATGCCAAAAATTCAAAAATTCAATTCTTAAGCTAAGGAATGATAAATGTACCTTGCATAAGCTATTTTATGAAAAATATGGAATAATATGAAGGCAAAATGGATGGTTTTGGAGGCAAAAGTATAGTTTATGGAGTGAAATGAAGCATAAAAATGTACTCAACAGTCCCTCTCCAAGCTGCTACAGTCTAAGTCCCCCTAGCCTTCCACAGACGCGATAAATCTGCAAGATGAAAAGCCAGTAGTTGTCCTAGGTTCCATGGTTTAAGACATAGATGATTCATCCCCTCCCTTCTACACATCCCTGAACATACATGATAAGGTGCTGCATAATTGCCTCATGGATTTAGGAGCTTCCCACAACCTTATGCCCAAAATAGTCATGGAAGAATTGGCACTGGAAGTAACAAAGGCCTATCATGATTTGTATTCTTGTGATTCAAGGAGGGTGCAATGTCTTGGAGTCATCAAAGACCTGGAAGTATCATTGTTTCAGCTGCTCATGAAGAGTGTGGTCATGGACATTGTGGTAGTTGATGTCCCTCCCAAGTTTGGCATGTTGTTGTCAAGATCTTGGATTAAAAAGATTGGAGGGACATTATAGATGGACCTCACATATGCCACCATTCCATTATTTGGAGGGGAACACAGAAGATTGTATAGAGAGGCTCAGCTAGCATATATTGTTAGTGATGAGGTAGACCCCACCAATCACCCTATATTTGCACTTGACACTGATCTGGGGTCTAGTTTATTGCAGCTCACTGATACTCCTGAAGCCCCTCTTGAAATCTGAAAGAAACCCATTTCTTATAATGAAATACCTCCTCCAGTTACCTCTGTGTGGAAATTTTTCTTCAATGGAGCCTCTTCTAGTGAAGGTGTTGGTGCCGGAGTGGTTTTGGTGTCACCTTGTCAGGAAACCATATCCCCGTCCTACAAGCTAGAGTTCGAGACCACCAATAATATGGCAGAATATGAAGCCCTTGTGTTAGGTTTGAGAGCCGTAAAAGAAATGGGAATTGAAGAGGTAGCAGTGTTCAGAGATACAGAGTTGATAGTTCAGCAGATCATAAATGCTTATCAGGCTAAGCATCCTCGACTCGAAAGTTACAGAAATGAGGTATGGGATCTAATTGACAATGTTTTCTCACCATTCAACATTTCATTTATTCCAAGAGAGGAAAATACTTTGGTCGATTCCCTAGCTGTTTCGGCTAGCCAGTTTAAGATCCCTTTTCCTCCTAAGATCAAGCATGAGGTTGAGATAAGATATAGGCCCTCTGTACCGAACAATATCAAGCATTTTAAGGTATTCGAGGATGATCTGGAAATCAGAAAATTTCTTGAGTCTGTTGATGAATTCTCTGTATTGCACATTGATCAGGATCTTGATCCTAAAGGTGAACTTCACCCTGATATTTTTTCAAACAAAATTGCGAATAACCATATTGTTCAGTTTCCTAGCAATCACATTCTAAAGGGACTAGTTTGTTTAGAAAGATTGTTCGATGGGAATGATGTGGAAGTAAAGGGTAAGGTCTCAAATTAGGAGGCTGATTTAACTAAGTGCAACATTGGCACAGAGGAAGAACCAAAATTTATCAAGTTGTCCAACAGCCTGTCAAAAGAACAGAGGGATGAGTATACCGAGCTGTTGAGGGATTTTGCTAATATATTTGCATGGACCTATGAAGACCTCAAGACATATGACACCTCTGTCATTGAACATAAGATCCCACTCAAAGAAGAAGGAAAACCATTTAGGAAGAAACTAAGACAAATTAATCCCATGTTGTTGCCAATTATGGAGAAAAAGGTGAAGAAGATACTGGATGCCCAGATCATTGTGCCTTTGAGCTATTCAAAGTGGGTGGCCAACTTAGTTCTGGTAAGGAGAAAAAATGGCGAGATCAGACTATGTGTTGACTTCACAAACCTGAATAGGATCTCAAAGTAAGAAAATTACTTGTTTCCCAAAATAGAGCACATACTTCAAAGGGTAACAGGAGCATCCAGGATTTCAATGAATAATGTCTACTTTGGCTACAATCAAATCTCTGTTCTCCCTGAGGACAGAGAAAAAACAACATTTACCACTCCTTGGGGCACATTCATGTATGTCAAAATTCCCTTTGGATTGATGAATGCAAGGGAACATTTTCAACGAGCCATGGACATAGCCTTCATTGGGGAAAGGGATAAGTTTGTGGTTATTTATCTAGATGACATCACAGTTTTTTTAGATCTGATAAAGAACACTGTTGTCACTTGAAGAAGGTTTTCTTGAAATGCAGGAGATTTGGTCTCTCATTAAACCCCAAGAAATATTTGTTTTCTATGAAGGAGGGGAAGTTGTTGGGCCATATAGTATCAGCAGAGGGAGTGAGGATTGATCCCAGCTAGGTAGAGGCTATTCAGACCTTATCACTTCCCAGGTCTGTAAAAGAGGTCCAGGATTTCTTGGGAAAGATTAACTTTCTTAGAAGGTTTGTCTCAAATTTTGCCGAGTTAGTGAAACACATCACAGTTATGCTAAAAAAGGGGAATAAAGTAAAATGGACTGCCGAACCCAGAAAATCGTTTGACCAAATAAAAAAAGCATTGACTGAAGCACCTACACTTATCAGTCCTGATTACTCAAAGGATTTCTTAATTTTTTCTTTTGCCTCTTTTGATACAGTGGTTGTTGTCCTACTACAGAAGAATGATGCGGGGATAAAGAATCCCATTTCCTTTTTCAGCAGAGCACTGAGGGATGCTGAGATCAGATATGAAATTATGGAGAAGTAGGCCTGTGCCCTAGTGAAATATCTCAAAGCGTTCAGAGTCTATGTCCTACACTCAAAGGTCACTGCATACGTTCCTTCAGCTTCTATGAAGGACATTCTTATATAGCCTAACTTAAATGGGAGAAGGGGTAAATGGATTGCCAAGATCCTTGAGTTTGACCTGGAGATAAAGCCCACCAAGTTGGTTAAAAGGAAGGGTTTATACAAGCTGCTGGCTGAATCCAATTGTAAGGCCTTGGGGGTCAATTTCATTAATGTTTTCTCAGATGTTCAGCAAGCTAAGTTGTCGAACAAAGATACTTAGGACAACTTGTCATTAGCAGAATGCACCTGGTATAAAGACCTTATATATTTTATGCTAGAATTTAAGCCCCCTAATGGAATGGGGAAAAGCAAGGCACAAGCTCTAAAACTCAAGGAAGTCAAGTATTTCCTTATTGGCCAGGTTTTATACTGGAAAGACCCTCTGGGGGTGCTTCTGAGATGTCTGAACCCACAGGAGGCCCAAAGAGTCATGTTTGATTTCCATAGCAGCCTCTGTGGTGGACACCACTTCTGGAAGACCACAACCCACAAAATTATTAGGGCTGGGTACTTTTGGACCACCTTATTCACTGATGTCTGGAGAGAGGTCAGAGCCTACATCAAATGCCAAAGGTTCTTAGGGAAGAAACAACTCAAATCTGTACCACTAAAGCCTGTAGTAGCTTCAACACCCTTTCAACGATGGGGGTTGAACTTCATTGGAGAAATTCACCCTCCTTCAAGTGGCTAGCACAGATGGATCCTAACTGCAATAGACTATTTCACCAAGTGGATAGAAGTTATCCCCACCAGGAGTGCTTCACACATGGTAATTATCATCTTCCTGGAGAATATCATAGCCAGATTTGGCTGTCCTAGCAAAATTGTCACTAATAATGATGCTTCTTTCAAGTTTGAACCTCTGGTTAAGTTCTATGAGTAGTTTGATATTTCACTGATTCATTCCACTCCTTATTATCCTCAAGGAAATGGACTGGCAGAGTCTTCCAATAAAAGTCTGATCAAGCTCATTAAAAGATTGTTGGAAGACAATAAGAAAGTGTGGGATTCAAAGCTCAAATTCTCTCTGTGGGCTGATTGAGTGACAAAAAAGAAGTCCCTGGGCACTTCCCCTTTTCAACTTGTTTATGGGACAAACGTTGTATTTCCCACTCAACTAGTTTTTCCCGTGGCAAAATTATTTCAAGATTATGAAGGAGAGCCAGATCATATGGTTAGAAGAATTCATCAACTGGTGGAAATGCAGCAGGAAAGAGAACAGGTATTGAACAGAGCCCACAATCATCAGTAGAAGATCAAGAAAGCCTTTGATAGGAAGGTCAGAAAAGAAGAATTCGAGCTAGGAGATCTAGTGCTTAAGTGGAATGCGCCCAGGTAGGACAGAGGCAAACACAACAAGTTTGAAGCCCTCTAGATTGGGCCCTTCAAAATATTTGAATTATTTTCAAACAATACTTACAGGTTGCAGGATTTGGAAGGCGAAGAAGTTTTTAATAGCCCAGTGAATGGGAATTTCTTGAAGAAATGTTTTGTTTGAGCCTTAAATGGCTCCTCTGTTTTTGTAAATATTGTTTTTCTTATTTTTCTTTTAGGTTTCAATAAGCGACTCCACATCCCAATAGAAGGCAAATGGAATTGAAAAAGGAGTTCTTAGAGCATCATAGGGATGACTTTATCCCCCATGGAGACTAATGTTGGCACCAATTCTTGCAATGGGGTAATTTCTCTCTGGTTTCGGTCCCTTGGTGTTAAATGCATGAAGTGGGGATGAAAAAATCCATCAGATGAAGTTATCCAAGGTCACAGCCATGAGCGCAATGTGAAACAAGTAAAAAATCCATTTCGGGCTAAAAATGCAAGCATGCAGGCGACTCCAGTATTCAATGGCGAGGATCAATCGATAGATAAAATCAACGGTCGATGAGTAATTGCGGTCAATGGAGTTGTGCGAAGTTTAGCGCAAGAGATAGAGCCCATATTGCTGAAATGATCGGGGTTGTCCTATCCAGTGGGGATAGGTGGTAGCTAGTCAGCATTTCATGGATCGTAAGTTGGGAGGAAAGGGTTCTCCCTTGTGTTTCAAAACCCCGAAACTCAAAATGCGATAGCCCTGGGAGCCTAGCCTGCGGTCATAGCCTATGGTTCAGTGGAAAGGAAGAGCCTAAAGAAGAGGATAGGGGGGCTTTAAGTATATTTAAAGTGAAATCATCGATGTGATATGAACCGTCTACCTTGGGGACGCGCGGCGAAAATCCATGGTTTCATAGATTGAGCAACTGAGAGAATGAAGACAAAATACATCATGTATCCCTGATGCGCGAAACCCTGAAAGGATCAGGGCCATTCAATGAGAGAGATCTCGGCCATACGATCTTAGAAGACACGCGGTGGAGGGTCCAGGCCAAAAGGGGACCCACGTCTAAATATTGATCCAGGCCATTCAACTAGGGGGCGCGTGGTGCACGATTAAGCCCAGTCACTATTTTGGCTATCGGGTCTTCAAAGGACAAAGGGTTTCTCTTCCACTACATTTCAAAACCTCGAAGCGTGAGATACGAAAGACCCCAGGGATATTCCCACAATCCTAGCCGATAACTATATGAGCGAGGGGTAAGGAAGGCACCAGCATGATGTATCCCCCTTCACGATTTCAACAATCGAGATTATCAAGGGTGAGGAGTTTACTCCCTCCCATCGCTGATACTCAAAATCCGTGGAGCACCTTTGGTTTTAGCACAAGGTCACGACCCTCTTCATATGGAAAGTAGGGCCAAAGGGAAAAGATATGCGCCTGTTAAGACCATAGATGGCTAAGAGCCGGATAAGGAAGAAATTATGGCTGTCAATGCTAAGGGAAGATCAAGTCATTGGTTTGGATAGGGAAATTTCACAAAATAGGGTATCGGGGATCCTGGACACAGCATGAGGAAATCCCCGAAAGGAAAATGCCGAAGCGTCCTTGAAGACAGTTGCATGGCCCTGTGGTTACGTTGAGAGTGAAACCTGAAGAAATGAAGGCTGGCCTCCAAGATTTGGAAAGACGACACGTGGTCACTCTCTATGTATTCAGTCTCGACCACCCTCCATGGAAGAAGAAGTTAATGAATATTGAGCAGGTGGTTGAGACCTCAGATCAACCCATAAATGGAAGGCATGGGGAGGGTTAGAAGCAGTCAGCTCGTGGTACTCCGATGGACAGTTTCCCTGCATAAGCCATGTTGTTTGAAGCAGTCTCAGACAAGAAGTTGTGTGTACAGTCTGAAGAAAGATCATGCGCACATAAATCCTTAAATGAGGTAGTTCAGCTACCCTCCTGGGGCCAAGGAGGTGAATTTCTCCGAGTATATAGACTCAGTTTTCATATTTTGTAAGGATGGTTGATAGAGATAAGCTCCATGTTGTATGGTTTTGATGAAGCATTGGTTTCTTTGATCATGTATGTGCATCCAATATTTCTTGTTTAAATGGAAGTTATCTTTCTTATTTACTCTATTTTCTTTCTGATTCTAAGGATTTCATGATCGACAGATTTGCATGAACCATTGTGACTGTGCTATGATAAATGATTTTTTGTAATGTTGTGATATTCCTTAGTTTCCTTGTGATTTAAATTCTAGGAGTTCTCGTGTTTAAATCATTCATCCTTGGGGTTTCTAAAAGGCCTGACGTCTTCGGTTGACCTCTACATTTTCTCATTGATGTCTTCCTCCTACTTACCCTTAATATAAACCTACTGACTAAATTTAGACTAAGACCTAACATGTTCATACATAGTTTGGTCCAGGATTCTGAGTTAAAATGATATCATTATGAGTCTACGCTCTTTTGATCACCCTTGATAAACAAATCGTGACATAAACTGATGGGTGTCATACGACCTATACAGTCAACTGCCACGTGGCACTGTACGGACTGTACAATCATCATTTTTTTATCTATTTGGCAAAAATAAAAGAACATGATATCAGGAGAATGCAACGTCTGTTTGATCCCGTTCAAGTGTCGTTGGCTTCATATCGATGAGGTCTATGCACATGTCCGTTTTGAAGCCATTATGAGAAATTTTATTTTTAGGCCTTTCTGAGCCCCATCAAGCTCCTAGATCTGATTCTGGACCATTCAATCACAATATATAAACTTTAACTTTATCATCATTATATCATTTATGATTTCATTCAATATATCATGAGCATATAACTATAAGCAATATCATCACATCAAATAACCATATGCACAATACACCAGAATTTATGTGGAAACCCAAATGGGAGAAAACCATAAAGTGCTTTCTTATATATCAAATATTACATTCATAGGAAGCACCAACTTCCCAATTCTCCAAAACCAACTAGAAGGAGGTGCTGAGGGGCCAAAATGACCCGTTCAATCAGATGAGGGAAAATGGCTGATGGAAGGTCCTAATTAGACCCACTCTCATTTGGAATAGTGTTTCCGATGCGATTTTGGCATGGTTACCGATATAACTAATATACTAACTAAATATGAATCTGGGAACCGAAGGTTCTCAGATGAATTAAAAATAAAAGTTATGACTAACTAATTCTAAGCTAAGATGAATTATTACAGTCCTAATATGCAATATCTATTTAATTCTAAGCTAACATATCATGATCATGAGCAAACTAACAAGGATGAATATATTGAAATATTTATATTATTTGCATAGAATAAACTCATAATACATGTAACATGAAAGTTCAACCGCATGAGTACTTAGAATCAAGTAATTGATTAGTTAACTACATCATTCTATCATTATACTCACTTTTAAAATCATGGTAACTGTAAATAATGAAAGCATTAATTCAGAAATAATTCGTAAACCAACATTCACATGCTAAAGTAATAGACATGCATAAATTGAATAATCAGATTCATACATATCAACACCATAATATCCAAAAAGAATGTCTTTGGGTTCAAATTAACTTGCACTAAAAATACTTTCTTGCTACATTCTGAAACCAAAATCCCTTTCAAATGGAAAGTATTCCCTTTTATAATGAGGAGTGATTGCTTACATAGTTATCTTTGCAATCATGAAATCAGGGAAAATTTTCAAAAAGAGGCTCTTCATATTCTTAATTAAAAAATAAGATTACAATAACTGAAGAAGGCAACATCTGGAAGAAATTGTGAAGTTTGTAGTCATGAGCTTCCATGTTCCTGTAATTGATCTTGATATTCTTTCTAGAGGGAATGATCCCTCAATATGCTTTTGAGTTTTCTTGATTATAATATTTCCAAGACTGATTCTCCATTGCAAAGTTTGGTGGATACTTCTTGGTATAACTTCTCTATTGCATTCTTGACAAAGAATTGGATTTTGTGTGTAAGTCGGGCAGGTCTCTATAGGTTTTCTTCAATTGATTCTCTCTCAAATTGACACATATTATGAATGTTCGCCTTGATGGTTTTCTTGTGTTCCTCCACCTCAACCATTCTTTTTTTGGCATATGTTGTTTCATCGATGGACTGCATTGGTTGTATCCCTGTTTCTTTTGCAAGACCGCTTGAACTACTCCATAGCTTCATGAAAGTGGAAAAAGCTTCCTTTTGAGTGATCTATGCAGTCTTGAAGAGAGGTTTTGAAGTGTCAAAGAGAATCTGGAATCTAAGTTTTTCCTTATTGGAATATATTGGCAGTGTGGTAGGTGGAGATTTGTGCATATCCTACCAACTTAGCATTTTCTCCAAGGCGTCGCTTGCTTCTTGATGCCTTTCTTGATTTTCTACCAATGTTATTTGTAGCCTGATTTATTCCTCTCGCTCATACCACATGATATATAGTATATCAAGGAGTTCATTCTTTCCTTCCATGAGTTCTTCACTCAATACTAATGCATGTTCCTTGATATATTCTTCAATACCTGTTGATGCCCTGATCTCTTCTATGGTTGTCTTGAGTTTATGTTTTTCTTCTTCTAACTCATTGTTATGGGTTTCCCATTGTATTTTCATCCTTTTCTCGAATTCCTCATTCATATGGTCTCTTTGATCTTGTAGATATATGTTCATCTTCTATGTATTGAGACTATCAACTTCTTTTGTGGCTTTCTGGAAATCTGTGGTGAGCTTGTCTTTCACATCTCTCAACTCCATATCCACTTCAATGACTCTATTTTTGGCAGTGTTAAGGGAATTAGTTACCTCAAGGATAGATGACGAAATTATCCCTGCAAAACCATTGATTTTAGAGGATTCTTGAAGTGCGTTTTCTTCAGGATTAGGCCCTTCTTTTCATTCTACTACCCTCCTTGTAGAGGATTTTGACCTTGTGTCTTCTCCTTTTTTCCTCTTGGACGATATCTTCTCAATACTTGTTTTCATAGTACCAAAATAATAGTCTCCAATGGCTACTACAAAGCCCTCAAAATTCAGGGCTTGGGAGGAGAAGGAGGAATCTCCTGGAATAGTACTTATGGGAGTGTATTCTTCAAGGGGGACATTCACAATGCCTAGAATAGGCGTTGATGATGTGTTAGGAGTCTATCTTAAATTTTGCAATTTTTTTGTATCAACAACTTGTCTTCCTTATTCTTATCTTCAAGTTCATTAGCTACCCATTTTTACTCTACGTCATCATCCAATCTCTTGGCTTCTGCTTCATCAGCCAACCTCTTGGTTTCTGCTTCATCTGCCAACCTCTTGGATTTGGATTATTATTCTTTCTTATTTTGGAGAAAAACCCGTTGCACCATGTGCTCATGTTCTTTTATTCTCTTCGCCTCCTCAGCCTGCCTCCTATGATAATCCTACTCAACTTGGATTCTTTTTTGTTCTATATTTTCTTCCTTCCTAGTTTTCTCCTGCTCTCTTGTGATGTCAGTGTCCTGCTCTTGCTGAAGTAATGTCTTGAATTGGTTTAGAGTTACCCTCTTGATATATTATTTTTCATTTTCAAGTTCACTCTTGGCAACATCATGGGGTAACTGATGAAAAACTTCATCATAAGAGAGGGTTCCCTTAAACTTGTCCTCTTCAAAATTGACCACATGGATGTTAGAATGAGTAAGACCAAGAGACCTAGCATGGATGATTGCAAGCTCATGAGGATCATGGCCTTTGGGATCTCCTAGGAATAGGATTAAATATTGTAGGTCCTTTGTTTCTTTCCTTTCATGTTGGCCATTGGAAATAGTGTAACTTCCGATATGGATAGGGAAAAATGGTCAAAGTTTTTTGCTGCTAATTTTCAATAGTGCAGTGACCCTCGACCCCATGGTTTGGTATGCAATATCCCTCATCAAAAAATGGTCCGAGAAAAAGTAGGGTAAAATGTGTGGGGCTCTAGTGGTTCCATACACCTTGATATATGAATAATATTTATAGAGAAGCCAATGAGATACCCCTTTCATCCCATTCGTGGCTTCGAAGGAAATTATGTGTCTTGGGAAACCAAACAAAATAGACTACAACGAGGATAGGAAGAGATTGCATATGTCATAAAAGTGTTTTATGTAATTAATGCTCCATAAATGAGAGCAGTATACATGGATGGGGGGTTAGTTTCAATCCTAGTTCTACCTCAGGTCAACAAACAATACAGAGGAGCAGATGACATCAATCATGTAGGATCACATATAAAAATAGGATTTCTTCATACCTAGGATATTTTTCATGTGTAGACATATGTTGAAATCTAGGATGTCTTCCAAGTTGAATACTTGACCTATCTTGACAATGGTGTGTGTCAAAGGAATCCAATTAGTCTAAAAATGTGTGCTCTTTTCTTCTCCATATAGCCGAAAAATCATGGCTACCAACATTTTGTAGGGCGTCTTGAGCTTGTGAGTGGGAACTAATTTTTGTCCTTGTTTGAGGGTCTCATCTTCATCAGCCCACCAATGTTTCATTTGCTTAGTTGGTCCTTTGCTTTCATGGGAAAGCCATTTTAAGAACGGTTCATTGAGAGAGCTTGTCAAAGTGGGAAGATGATATCTCGAGTCAATGTATTTAGGTCTCAAGGACACTACCCGCTTCCCTTGTTTTCTCATGATGGTCACTGTTATTATATAAAATTGTTTGAGGCACCATTGCGCTGCTTCGTTGTATGGGAAAATAAGTGGTCAAGTGGCTACTAAATGGATGTTGCTTCTTAGGATATTATGGTAAACTCCCAAATTTTCTTCATCTGTGGGGAAATATGCAGAATGGAAGATCCTATAGATTTCTTCATAACCAGGGAAATGGTATTCACCAGGGTGGTGATTAGTATCAGTCACCAACACTTCAAATAGTCGAGACGATGATTCAGGTCCTGCAACTGACTAGAAGTAAATCAATCCCTTTGGTCTTTTGAGATTCTGGCTTGTCATGATTGATTATCAATTGATGATGTATTACCATGTTGAAATGAATATCAGCCTAATAAACATAGTGTGTTAACAGTAAAAACAAAAACATTTTAAAGAAAAAAATGGGATACCTATGATTAAGCGGCTATAGTAATTGTGCAGTAACACTCAATGAAAAATAAAGAAATAACCAATGCTTCTCAAACTTATGGAATACGATATGTCTAAATAGGGGGGTTTATATCTAATAATGCACATTAAACAATCACAAATGCTCCATAACTCGGGTGTGTATGAGAATCGTTTCTAAATATGGCCTTAATCTCTATCATTAATGCTCATTAAGGGTGGCATTTCCCTGGATTCATGCATCAGAGGTGGTGAAAGGTTGAGGTTCAAAATGACAGTTATCAGAGTCATGCATTTTAGAGAGGGAAGGATCGCATATTAATTTGAGATATGATTGGAGGTTATCAAAAGCATATTCCCTTTTATTTATAAAGGCGTGTCGACTTGACAAGTATGCAATGTTGTGGGGAAGGTGGGAATTGTCAGATTATTTTCATTATAGGTCGTCAGGTTGAGGTTCAAACTAAACCTCGAAGAAAAGGCATCACAAGAATATTCCATTTTCTAAAAGATGTGTCGAGTGTAGTCTTTGCAAGAGGTTAGAGAAAATACATAGGAACTCATCCCTTAGAATTCCATAGGATAAGGAAATGTTTGTACTCCTAAGGAATCAATATCGAAATAATATACCTTTATCTTGGAAGAATGTGCCAAACGTGCAAGTGGGAGGGCTCGAAAAGGCTGTCGGAGTTAGAGTTACATAGTTTGAGAGGATGAGGGATGAACTGGAATCCAATGAGGATGGTATAGAAGGAATATTCATTTGATAACTTGGGGTAGCGAAGAGTCCCACGAGAAATAAAAGGTAATTTATTGAATATTGATAAAGGAGGAAGAAAAAGGTGCAATATTGAGATGCCACTTGGGGAGTTAGCGATCAGACATGTCATACTGACTCAGGGGGTGGGGGGGTCAACTACACACTAGGTTTGAATCTATCTATCCATGGGATTCCACATAAGGAGTAAATTTGATGCATCATATCTATCAAAGTGTGATGGTCGGAGTTCTAGGTGGTGTTTTGAGTGAAAAATGTGAACCAAGATGATTCCAACAAACCCATTTCCGATGAGAACATCAGAAAGGTTTTTTTTGGAATAAAATATTGTGTGAGGCTTGTGAAAAATCAATCACAACTTAGGGGAAGGGTATAAGAGTGATATCAATCACACCGGCTAAGTAAAACTAGGGATCAAGTCTTTACTGTGAGGGAGAGGAATGATAAAATTGGGGAGGAGAGGTTGAAGAATGCAGTATCAGGTGGATTGTTTATGACTACCTCCAAAGGGTTGTTATTCACAACGAATGCATAAACTGTATAAGTAATAGAAAAAAAAAACGTTTTTCAATCTCATATCTCCTTAGTGAAGTAGGAATGTATGCCTTGTAGGAAAAATTTAGGAATAAAAATAGGGACCAATAAGAAAAATAAATTGGGTGGTTGTGGGAGGTGAGCCAAAAGAAATGGCGACATACTAGGAAGAACTAGTTATATCTGAGTTCAAAGGAGAGTGACTTCAACCATATTAAAGAAAAAAATTACCTTTTAATAGTTCATTCAATATACAGATTGAGGACTCCACATCTAGTAGCGTGAGGAAAAGATATAAATAAATCATGTTACTAGTGATCTTCCACATAATTCGAGTGAGTGCTAATGGGTGTTCACTTCATAAATCCACAATGAAACATTGAGAGTAACACCACAGAGGAATTCTTATCAACTGTTATAGACCAAAGTGTTTTCTCATTTCTTTTACTCGGCATTGCTTTGCTTCCGGCGAATGTCCATATCCCCAACAAGGATGCCTTGGTATCATACAAGGATGACCCAACTACCAGCGAGCGTCCATATCCCCAATGGGTTTTCTTGTACTTGCCATGATTTTAGTAAAGTTTTAAACTTCCTTATGATTATGATTTTATATATTCACCTTTTAGATATAATATTTATGTGTTTCTTTTGCAACATAGGTGAAGGTAAGTAGGAAGCGGGGTGATATGAGAGTTACTTTGATTTACTAGTCTCAGTCAACAATTTATTCTCATGTGTCCATAAACATGAATCATTGATGCATTTGAGAATTGGGAATATCAAGGGGAGAGTCACTGGAATTATGTAGAAGACAATGAATTCAAGACATTTTGAAAATCTTGAGTGGAACACATGAATGTCATGAGAGTGGTCACTTAAGTGAGGATAACTGACATAATCCATCAAAAGGTACTGAATTTATAGGTTATAAGTTTTCTTTTGGCACAGATGAACAAGTTCCTCTTTTCAGTAATATCATCATTCATGAATATAAACATTGATCTCAAGACTGCTCGACCACTTGAATATGGAAAGGCACCCACAAAACAAGGCACTTACATGAGTCCAACAATCTTCGGTCCCCATTGTGAAAGAAAAGGATGGTCCAAAAAAGCAAACAATAAGCTATTCTAAATGAAAGCTGTAAAAAGAAAGAAAAAATTCAAGAAAAGGCATGGAAAAAAGAGGATTGGGAGAGAAGGGAAGGATGATTGGAGTGAAAAACAACAAAAAATGAAAAGAAGGAAACGTAGAAAAAACTATTATGTACAAGGATACATCACCATTGGTGATTAGGAGAAGCATTTTTAAGGATTTGGCCATTGTCATGAATCTCCTCCTCATCTCCTTGTAATTTTTTAAGACTGAAATTTTTAAGACCTATTTTCTGGTGAATTAGATAGGGTCCTAACCACAATTTCTAGAATTTGGTGTGTTTTCCCTTAAGTTCATTATATTTGTCCCATTTGAGAACATGGTCTCCCTATTGTAAATATTTGTTACCCACATCTGATTTGTAAAACCATTTTTTGATTATTTCTTGATAGGGTGTTAGGTTCATCTTATCTTTTTCCCTTTCTTCCTCAAGTTTTAACAACATGGTTAATCTTTCCTACATTACCGGGAAAGCCTCATCTTGGGCATATTGGGCTAGTTGCAAGGCATGTAGGCATAGTGGCTTCCTTTCCATAGACTAGGAAGAAATGGGAATCACTCTATCAGCCCATAACAAATTCTGAAGAGCAAGGTGCCAATTTCTTTGATGGTCGTTGATAGTTTTCCTGAGAATTTTAATAAGGTTCTTATTAGTTGAATCTACCAAACCGTTCCCTTGTGGGTAGTAATTCGATGAATATTTAACCTTAATATTCCATTACAGAGAGAATTTAGTCAATTTAAGAGAAGAAAAATACTTGGAATTATCAAAGAATAATGAGTTAGGAATTCCAAAGCTGGAGATGATATGGGATTCAAGGAATGAAGTCACCTGATTTTTTGTTGATATCCTTCAAGGAAATTGTTTGGCTCCATATGGTGAAATAGTAGGTAGCTGTCAAGATGTATTTGTGTAGTTGGGAAGAGTTGGGATTGATTAAACCGATCATTTCCAGCCCCCACTATTGAAATGGGTGTTCACTGACCACAATATATTGGGGGAGCAAAACTTATTTCTCTCTCCTGACTAGCATTTGGCACTGCTGGAATTTCCTTTCATATGCATGAGAGTCCTTGAATAAAGTGGGATAGTAGTATCCATATTTGAGGATTTTGTGAGAAGTGTTTTTTCCACTACAATTTCCACCGGCTGGTCCATCATGGATTTCAGATAAGACCCTCTGCACATTCCTCTTCTCAAGTCATCTCATAAAAAAACCATCACAATTTTTTCTTCATAGAATTCCTTGGATGATCTGATATTAAGAAAACTTGATTCTGAGGGCCCTTTTCTTCTTGGGATCGCGATAATATGGGGTTTTCCCATGATTTAAGTAATATTTCATTTCATAAAACCATTGGTCCGAGTTGACCAGGATGTAACCGATTTCTCTTTCATAAAATATTTGATCCTGATACAGAGCATATTCATGTGATCCATCGCTCATCGATTCCGCAACTAGTTTTCATAGCCCTTGGCCTTTGATGATTTTTATAGGCTTGATCTCCAGGTCGTATTCTTGTAGATTTGTAATCCAATTAGCTATATTTTCTATTGAGTCTTTCTGTACCAATAGATTACTAACAAGAAGGTAAGGAATGATAACTTGGTCTTGGACTTGAGCAAGAATGGCCTGAAGTGTTTGAAAACTTTAAATAAAGCATAAGCTTGTTTGTTCACTTCTAGATAGTTCATGTCTGCCCCTTGTAAGCCAAAACTCATAAAATCTATAGAGAATTCATCTCCTTCCTGGTTATTTTGCATTAAAACAACCGCAAATGCGATATCTGATGTGAAGGTGTAGATTATGAATTCTTGACTAAAATATGGGTCAACAATGAAGGATCTTGTGCTATGTCTATTTTGATCTTATCGACAGATTATTTTTCTTTATATCCCCATTTGAATTCATTATTCTTTTTTATCATGTCTTGCATGGGTTTCATTGTTTTGACAAAATTGGGGACGAACCGTCTTACAAATTTTATCCTTCCCAGGAATAACTGCATGGATTTCTTATTGTGAGGGGGAGGGATATTTTCAATTTCTTAAGTTCTCTGAGGTTCAATTTTCATACCATGATTTGAAACAATGAAGCCTAGCAATTTTCCTTCATCGAAAACAAAGACATATTTCTTAGGATTGAGAGAGATGTCATGTCTTCTTCACCTATTAAATACTTTCTTCAAATGAATTATATAGTCTTTTTTGTCCCTTGAAAAGATAGAAACATCATCAGGATACACCACAACACATTCTCCAAGTAGACCTCTGAAGGAAATGACCATGGCCCAATGGAATGTTTCTTAGACATCAATGAGACCAAATGACATCTTCCTGTAAGCATATGTTCCCCACTTGGTCCGTAAAATTGTTTTTAGTTGATCATCATGGGCCACTAAGACTTGGTTGGAACCAGAAAAACCATCTAAAAGGGAGAGCATCTCAGAGCCAGATACACACTATAGGATTTGTTCCATCGGGGGCGCTAGGTAATTATATTTCTCTAAGGCTCTGTTAATATTCCTGAAGTCAATACAAATTCTTATATCCCCGTTATTTTTCCTTACTGGCACTAAGTTGGATATCCACTGCATATGTCTAACTAGGAATATGATCTTGGCAGCTAACAACTTGTTCAATTATTCTTTGAATTGAGGCTCAAGGCTGGGGTGCATCTTCCTCAGATTTTGTTGAAATGGTTTGGTCATAAGATTCATGGGAATTATGTGTTGTATGATATTAGTGTGATACATCTTGATATTCTCATAGGTCTAGGAAAAGATGTCTTTGTATTCCCATAATAATTTGACGTAAGACCATTTTTCTTCAGGAGAACAAATGTTTCCTAGATTAATTTTTTGAGGAATGGTATTTGTTCCCAAGTTCATCAATTCAAACTACATAGATGAACTTTTGTTTTTTCAATTGATGAACTTCTTGAATTATTCTTGGAGATCATAGAGCTTCTCCAATGTCACTACGTTCCTTGGGATATCGTTGGTTGAACCTGTTGTGTTATTTGATTGAGCTGGGTTAGTAGTATCTGATATCACCAGTTGGTGATGTTGGCCTTCATCAATGATACATTCTTTGAAAGTATCTTTGAGGTGTAAGAAATTTATCGGTTGTTGGTCATCATCAAAGACTCTCCAATTAGAGATATTGTCGAGAATTCAAGGTCTGTATAAAAGTTCAACAAAAAAAGTGTCAGGCATCAATCCATCCGAGGGTATTAACCTAGATGCCACATGGCCAAAAAATCATTGTCACAAGTTAGAGAATGAGGTATCGAAAAAATATTAAATGCAACAAAATATTTGATTAGTTCCCAAACCTCAAGTTGATAGTGTTTCAAATGACTTGAAAGAAAATGAATGGTGTTCCTTACTTGTTTTATGATAATTTCGAAATAAAAAAATACCTTGATTTTCTTAGCTTTCAAATCTATTGCCTTTCTTAACCCCTGCAACAAGGCCTCATATTTAGCAGTATTATTGGTGCATGGGAATTCTAGTCTGCATGGAATTAATGTTTTTCTTCCTGTGGGATATTTCAATATGAAACTAGCACCTGCACCTTCTAAAGATTTGTATCCATCAAAAAATATTGTCCACATGTTGGGATCTCCTTTCTTTGTTGCAACATTTGATTTTAATTTTTCATATTTTTTTTTGTTTTGGTAGGGTTAGTAGAGTTAACCAACATTTCTAATCTGTCCCTAGAAACTATCTTAGGCTGTACATCAGAAGAACTGTTACTCTGATTTATTATATCACATTTGGGCTCAACAATATTGGTGCAATGAAGGATTTCATATTGTGTGTTATATTCCACAAGAGATGATGTTTCAACTGTGAAATTCCCCAAAAATGTTTCATATGAATAACTACCCAAAATTGAGTTGTTAAACATTGTCAGTTCATTTGGTTCATTCAGTTCAGTAAAAACATGTTTCATATACCTTTCCATGTCAACACTGATATGATTAATTTTACCATTATAATTGAGCCATAAGTGGAATCAATCAGTAGCAAAGTAGTCATTCAACATATCTAACCAATCTCGACTTAAAATCCTACCATAGTTGTCAGGTATGTCTACTACTATTATAGTTTGATGGAATTTTGTCTTAGTAGACATCCCGATCAAGAATTTTTTCAATTCTCCATAACTTTAATTTTGGTTCTATCTAACTGAATAATCTAAATGTCATATGGTTCAAGTTTGAAATTAAGCTTCTCACAAACCTTTAGGGGCATGCCATTAGATGAGGCTCTTGAGTTTACCATGTAGTTATGGACATTTCTATTGAAGATTTTAAAAGTAGTGAGGAAATGAGGGGTGGTAGATCTATATATTTGACCAGTTAGGGACACATTAGTCGCTACTTGAATTTTATATGGAGTGTTATTTATATAAGAACTTACCTTGGTTGTTCCTTTCTGTGTTCCAATGTTAACTTACTTTGTTCCAGAGGAATTTTTCCCTTACAGAGTTTTGATAAAATTTTCTTGAATTTGTGGAATATTCATAAGCTAAAACAAGGAAATATTGGATTTTATGTTCTTCATATCTTCTAGGAAATCATATTCCAACCTGGCCAGGGGTGTGGATGAAATATTGTGTTTTGGTGTTTGATCAATTGTTTTAGGGTTGGAATATGTGGTCTTGGAGGAGTTGGGAGTATAATTGGTCAGAGAAGATGGTTGTTTCTAAGTGGGAATGGTGGGAGAAGTAGGATTAGTAGTACTAGGGGTGTCATGAGAAGCCTTCTTACTATCACTCTTGGTGGTAACAACATTACGTGAGATGTTTACCTCTTCAAATTATTCTTCATCCTCACCATAAGAGATATCCCAAAATGAATTTAACTATTGTTCTGCAGGCTCATGAGATTCATGAGGTTGTTCTTGCTATTCTTTACTTTCTTATCCTTCTTTATCGACTTCATTCATATTCTTCATTGCCCATATTTGGAGATATTTGACAATATTGATTTAGGTGGATATTGGTGGCCACCCACCTATTCCAACTAGCTCCTCTTGTTAGTTTTTAGTAAAACATGTTCTTTTGTACTTCTTTGTAATTGCGGGTTCTACACGTCTGAGGCTGTTTGGAGCCCTACACATATTAAAAGTGGATACTGGTTCCCCCCACCTAATCCAACTGGCTTATTTTGTATGTTTTCATGTCAACACATCTTGTTGTACTTCTAGGGCCATTTTGGGCCCCTAAACATTGTTTTTTTTTGGCTCACTATAGTCGAATTGTAGATGGAGTCAGAGTTTGACGACGTAATGAGTATTTATCAAAAATACCTTTCCAATGGACTATCACACTCCTAAAACAGAGATTGTATGAAAAATTTACGACCCCAGGAAGTTAATGTACTAACTTACCCAAACGAGGCCTACATGACTTTTGGTGTTTCATCTCCTAGGGTTAGGTTTTTGGATGTCTAGGGTTTTGGAATTCATGTTTATCATAAAAAGGCCTTCATAGCCTCATTGTAATCATATTCTTGTGAATGAGCATATTCGTCATATCTCTTCTTAGAGATAAAGCTGCCACCATTCTAGCAAGTCTTCCACTCTGTATTTTTACAGTATCTTTACAATTATTTCATTAATAGAAATCAAGTATTGCTATATTTCTCTGTTTCTGGCAAGTTTCATGAGTATTTCATTGTAATTTATCTTCTTTCATTTCATTCCAAAAAAAATCTGGATCAGTTCTATCAGAGTAGGTTGCTCTTGACTATTTTTCAGTGCATGTCCTCGACGAGGTCCGAGTATAGCCAGTTGGGTCTTGATTTTTTCTCTCTTGAGGAAAATCACTATCGCACACCAAAGAAACCCTCGATGGCAGCATAAAAGAAAGAAGGTGAAGTAGAAAATTATATTAACCTGTTGCTTGAGCAAGCTATCACACGATAGTAACAGGCACATCTTCATTAAGCGACCATTTTGGAGGAACCTCTCCCTTCAAGGTACAAGTTAATTTTGATGTTCCAATATTTGAAGGTCAGATAGATTCAGATGCCCTTGAAAAATGGTTAAATATATTAGAAGGTTATTTCTCTATTCAAAATTTTTTCGACAGGGAAAAGATCACCTTGGCACTCCTCAAGGATCTCCCCCATGTCAAACATTGGTGGGAAAATTACTGGGAGAAAATTTCCATAGAGGAATATGGAATATATGGGGCCGAGCCCACTTGGGATTTTTTTATGTATGCGTTCAAAGAAAATTACTATCCTAATGATAACTATGAATACCATTACATGAGATGGACCACACTACGGTAAGAGAAGAGACAAACAATGTTGGAGTTCACAATTACTTTCCTTATCTTGCGCACCAAGCTGGGTATCAAAGACTTTGAGCAACATCTGCTTCTAAAATACCATGGGGCTATGCATAGGTACATCCAAACCAAAATGGATTTCCTAAACATCTCATCATTGGAAGCTTCCTATCGATATGCTGTCAAAATCGAGCAAAAATTTAGGCACCAGAAAAAATGGGAATTCGGGTCTGTGAATTCGCAACAACCAAAGCATGGTAAACAAGGCCCTAAACAACAACCTATGGACAACCAGTCTAAGACACATGACAACAAGGGTAAAGTAAATATGAAGAATGACACGGGGAAGTGGTGTGATTTCCATAAAATACCCTGGCACAACATCGATGAATGTCGCTCGAAACAGTCATTGGTGGTCGAGGTCAAAGACACAGAGCCGAACCCAGATTCATAATTCGATCCAAAAAATATTGAAAAAAAACATATCATCGACTATCGCTACAAAAAAAATTCATCTAGAAGAACCAGTAGATCCTGAAGAGGGGGAGCGCCTCTTCCATTCACAGATGTGGGTGAAGGGGACCCCATTGAATTTCGTTGTTGATAACGAAATAAAAAAGAACCTCATCTTAGATAAGGTCATCAAATAGTTGGGGTTGTCAACAACACCACACCCGTAGTCATAAAACATCGGGTGGCTTCACCAGGGACGAGATCTTCATGTCAGATAGTAGTGTCGCCTATCCTATGGCATCCATCCATTCAAGGATGATGTAGTGTGTGATATTTCCCCTCTTGATTTCTGTGATGTTGTTTTGGTTCAACCATATATGTGGAAACATCATGCTATCTATGAGTCTAGGCCCCGTAGTGTCATTATTACTCTTGGAGGTCAGGTATATAGGATACCAGAGGTAGTTCCAACCACTTATCCAACAAAACAACACTTCAAGGTAATCTCTCATACTGGAAAATTCATCCTCTTCACAATCTCTTCAAAGGATGTACAGAAGACCACTACAACCACTGCAGCCTCAATACCTTCTATCCAGTAAAAACAAATTGTCGAAGAGATATAGAAGATATTTATTCTTCATCTACAATGGTGCCTACAAAATTCCCAATACAACCCAGAGACAAGAGGTAGGTGGAACAGATTCAACCCCTCCAACAACAAGTTTGTGACAGTCTTCTACAAACCAATAAGCACAACTTCTCCAACAAGGTACACAACTCACTAAGCTTCAGATTCAGGAAATGATTTCCCCTCTTCCCTGGGCACTCAAAAAAATGGAGACCATTTCTTCTTGAGGGGGGAGGATTGATCCAGGTGGATATTGGTGACCACCTACCTGTTCTAACTCGCTCCTCTTGTCATTTTTTAGTACAACACGTTCTTCTGTACTTCTTTGTAATTGCGAGTTCTACACTTCTAGGGCTTTCTGAAGACCTACACATCTTCTAGGTGGATATTGGTGCCCCCCACCTGATCCAAATAGTTTATTTTGTATGTTTTCATGTCAACACATCTTGTTGTACCTCCAGGGCCATTTTGGGCCCCTAAACAGTGTTTTATTTTGGCTCACCATAGTCAAACTATAGACAGAGTCAGAGTTTGATGGATTAATGCGTAGTTATCAAAAACACCTTTCCAATGGGCTATCACAAGCCTAAAATAGATATAGTATGCAAATGTTATGACCCTAGGAAGTTAATGTACTAACTTACCCAAATGGGGCCCACATGAATTTTGGCATTTCATCTCCAAGGGTTAGGTTTTTGGATGTCCAGGGTTTTGGAATTCTTGTTTATCATAAAGAGACCTTCATGGCCTCATTATAATCATGTTCTTGTGAATGAGAATAATTATCACATCTCTTCTCATAGATAAAGTTGTCACTATTCTAACGAGTCTTGGACTTTGTAATTTTACAGTTTGTTTACAATTATTTCATTAATAGAAATCAAGTATTTCTGTATTTCTCTGTTTCTGGCAAGTTTCATGAGTATTTCATTGTAATTTCTATTCTTTCATTTAGTTCGGAAAATAAATCTGGATCAAATATCTTCCATGTTAATTCCTTATGTCTGAGAAGGGGTGGTTTTGTTGGTTGGTGGCATGTTTTTATCTTTCTTGGGGGAGAACCTCAAATTTTTTTTCTAGGTAGAGGATCCTTCTCCACCAACTTTTTTCAAGCCTATTATATCATTGGGTAACTTATTAATGATCTTATGAAGAGATCCCATATCCATTGAATCAAAAGGATTCTTATCTTCATTGGGTTTAGATGTAGAAGATTTACCTTTACCTTTGTCTTTAGAGGGCTCCAAGTTATAACTACCTTTTAAACTCATCATATTCTTTTCAAACTTACGTGCCTTTTGGAAAGATTCTTCTAGAGTGCCTTTGTCAGATTTTTTTACATGCATGGCCATGGATATAGGTAAACCAAAGGTGTAGAATTTAGTAGTTACATATTCAACAGGTTTTGAGTCATGTGAGATTCATTTTAATAGAGTAAGAAAACATTGATTGTAATCATTAACCAATTATTTTGAATCCATCTTGACTCTCGAGAGTTCTAGAACTCGGGTGGCTGGTGTTTTGTTTTCCCTAAACTTCTTGAGGAAAGCGATTTCAAAGGTTCTCCAATTTGTAATGGAGCCTTATTCTAGAGATAAATACCAGGTCAAATATTTCTCTTCAAATGTAAGTGGAAACAAATGGCATATGACAACTTCATGTCGAATAATCTGTAACGTAATAGCCAACAATAATTTCTTCACATGGATTTTAGCTGAATTTTTTTTGTCAGGGTAAAATGTAATATTCCAGATATAAAAAGTATGCAGAAAAGAAATAAAATGCTAGAAATGGCAGATGAACCATGATATAACCAGAACAACAACACAATAATACTGAAATGATAACATAATAACACCAGAAAGAGAACTTCCATTACTGAGAGAAATGTTCACTTGCCTCTTCGATGGGGCAACCTCCAGTTGAGAAGAGCTCTATTACAATAATATACAAGGAAAAATTTCTCATACCCTCGACTCGTATTTATACTAAATATGTCTATCAAAAGAACCATCTAGAGGAGGATCCTTCTAGAAGCGGAAGCTTCTATTAGGTCTTCTTACACGTAACTTATTCTTCCTTATTGCTAGGCCTTATTAATATTGTCCTTTATTACATCGGAATATATTATTCTACCTACCTGAGGGGTTAGGACGCTAACATGTCCTCCCCCTTAAAAATAACCTTTTTCTCAAGGCTTGAGATGTGGAAATTGTTGCAGAATGGTAGCTAGTTCCCAAGTGGCATCTGCTGGGGTTGTATCTTTCCATTGGACTAAGACTTCCTTGATGGTTCACCGACGCAGGTGACACTCACGCTAGTCCAAAAATGCTTCTGGTTGTAGCCAAATGGAGCCTTGTTTGTCCAACTTAGGAAGGTTGGTTTGAGTTTGGAACTTAGTTTCAATCACCTTCTTTAATCATGAAACATGAAAAAAAGGATGTATCTTAGAATGAATGGGCAAAGATAACTGATAGGCCACCTATCCCACACACTTGAGAATGGTATAAGGACTATAAAAATTGGGTGCCAACATCTGAAAATGGTCGGCCTTGAGTGAATTTTTCTTGTAAGGTTGCAATCGAAGAAACACTTGATCCCCTTATGCAAATTGACATTCAAAACAACCTTGAATGACATTCAGAATGACCGTGATCCAAAGATATTAGTCACCCATTGTTTTTGCTCTGGGGAGGAAATGCATTGTTCCATAAAATACTTGAGGCTTTGATGATCTGTCTTAATTTGGAAGTGTTTCCCCAATAGATAAGGGAACCAAAATCAACGACATGTAGAATAGCCAATATTTCCTTTTCATAGATTGATTTTCCCAAATTTTGTTTGGACAATTTTTTGTTGGTAAAGGCCAAAGCCCGACCCTATTGCATAAGGAAAATTCCAATTCCTTTCCCTGAAGCATCACATTCCAAGACAAAGGTCTTTGTGAAATTAGGAAGGGCCAAGACTGGAGTGGTGCACATGGCCATATTCAAGGTTTGAAAATCCTGAGCAGCTGATGGAGTCCAAGTGAAAGAATTAGTTTTAAGGAGTGCAGTGAGAGGTGCCTCAATCTTTCCATAATTCTTAACAAACTTGCGATAATAAACTATTAAGCCCAAAAATCCACGCAAGCTTTTGAGAGTATTTGGGTGAGGCTAGTCTTTCATATCTTCAATATTTTTAGGATCCACCCTGACGTCGTCCTTGCCAACAAGATGACCCAAGTACTCGACTTCTGAGGTGCCAAAAGCACATTTATATTGTTTCAGGAAAAGTTGGTGTTGAGAGAGTAGATGGAGAACTCGATCCACATGAGCAATATGGTATGTCCACGTTTTTCTATAGATGAGGATATAATCAAAGAAAACTAAGGCAAAATGACGGAGAAAAGGACAAAATACATGATTCATGAGGCTTTGGAAGGTGGAGGGGGCATTACACAAGCCAAAGGGCATGACCAAAAAATCATAGTGGCCCTCATGAGTTCTAAAGGAAGTCTTAGGAATGTCTGCCTATTTCATATGAATCTGGTGGTAGCTAGAATGTAGATCAAGTTTAGTAAAGAACTGGGTGCTAGTCGATTCATCAAAGAGGTCATCAATGACAGGAATCATAAATTTGTCTTTAATGGTGAGTTTGTTGAGGTGCAAAAGTCGAGGCACATGCACCAAGATCCTTCTTTCTTCAGGACCATGACCACAAGAGAATATTAGGGGCTCGTACTAGGGTGGATAATGCCTGTGTTAAGAAGTTCTTGAACCATTTTCTCAATTTCATTGTTTTGGGAAAATGGGTGATGATAGGGACATATATTGGGAGGAAGGATTCCTAGGACAAGAGGAATGGAATGATCATGAAAACCACGGGAAGGATGGATTCCCTGGGGAGTGGAAAATACCACTTGATGTTTAGAGAGGATAGATTAGAGGTCCTGCAACACAAAATGTGTCTCAGTTTCTTGTATGGCATGGAGTTGGTAAATAACATTGTAATGACCTTTTTTGAGCATCTTTTCCATGCAATGGGAACTAATGATCTCTAGGGAACCGATGATGATTCCTTGGAACTTATATTGTTGGCCCTCCTGGTCAAATTTCATGGTTAATTCCTTAAACTCCATGAGAATGGGACCCAAAGTCCTTAGCCAGTCTGCACCCAACACAATGTCACAACTGCCCATGTCAATAGAAAACATATGAGATTTCAGGTGGTAGTCACCAATTTGGATACATACATTTTCACAACTCCCTCCACATTTCATGAAGCCACCATTGGAAATCATGATTTGGAAATTATTGACTCCATGGATACAGAAATGAGTTTCTTGGGAAATGTAGTGATGAATAAAATTATGGGTGCTTCCACTATCAACAAGAATGATGACATTCCGATGCTTGATGTAACAAATTAGCTTGAGGGTTTTGGGAGCAGAGAAGCTAGTGAGAGCATTTAGGGAAATGATCGGTTCTACTTTGGGAGGGTTTGAGGGAGGGTTTATGTTAGTGGGTTCATGTGAGATAGACATAAGGGCATCTTCAACATCCTCTTCTGAAAAATCCTCCGAGATGGCCATAAAAATATTTTGTTCCTTACACTTGTGTCTTGGAAAATATTTGTCATCACAATTATAACAAAGGCCTTTGAGTTGGTGTTCAACCATTTTGGCCCTAGTCAATTTTTGGATCTTTAGTGGAGTAGAAGGAGGAGTGGGATTTACTGGTTTAGTGCAAGGAATAAAGGAGGGTTTCCGGTTTTGAGAAGAGGCAACTTGTTGTCCTTCCTTATCTCTTTTAGTATCCTCCACACAACTCTGAGAACAAGCCATGAGGACATGGGCACGAATATCATCCTTGAGGCCACTGATAAAACATTCTCAGAAAAAATCATCAGACATGCCCTCTGTATGAAAATCCAGTCACTCAAAAGAAGCTATAAAGTCTTCCACTCCTCTAGATTATTTAAACTTTTTCAAACGACCTAAATGGTTGGTGTCAGTGTCAAAGCATTCATAAAGATCTACCAAAAAGTGTGTCCAAGCAACATACCCTTGACGAGCAATTTTTCTCCATTTCCACCATTACCAATGTTCTTGATCTAGATGGAGAAAACCATACCAGAGTTTGGCCAAATCGTCTGTAATGCCATACAAAGAGAAATAATGTTCCATTTGAGTTACCCAACCAGTGGGATCCGATCCATCAAATTTGGTCACATCCAC
>JASDQU010206743.1:2490-26880 GCA_032191745.1 Picea mariana
CCCACCATCATATGGGGGAAATTCTTATTACCCCCCACCCCCTTATCAACAACCATACCCTATTACGATACCTCCACCCATCAGTGGACCACCATCGGCACCCCCCATACATCCACCTATTCAAACGAACTCTGGTACCATGACCTCTACCTCAACTTATAGTACTAGTGAAAGCACTATTCCTTCCTATGTACCTTATGGCTTGTTACCACCACAGAATCTGTACTTCCCATTTCCTAGTCCCCCATAACCCATGGCTTCCCCCCATCCTCATGTGGGGGTGAATTTTGTTCAACCTTCTACCATTCAACAATACCAAAATTTTGAATAGCCAAATACGGACAATCCCACCCATCCATCGAAAAATTCCAAGAAGAAAGGATGGAACATGAACAAAAACAACCCAGGTCAAGGCGGGAATCAACCCCAGCAGAACCAACCTACTGGGGAAAACCAATACCAAGACCCCCAAGGGAGCATCAATACCAATATACCACACCAAGGGAAGAAAAACAATCTTTGAACTAACTTTTTTTGCACCATATGTAATGAGTATGGACATTACACTCATCATTTCCCCCAAATTCCTGACCTCCAATGAATGAGGGCATTCATGCACTCACAGGGCCCTCCAACACCAACTGCCCCTTAGCAAGCCCCACAACAATACGTGCAACAACCCCCCCCCCGACCGTACTGTAGAACCCCATTCCATACCAAGGTATGATGAACACCCAACAAGTGATCAACCCTTCCCCACGATAAATGGGGCAATATGCAACCCTGGGTGCCACTCAACCCTAGAATTCGGTTGATCACAGTATCCTCCTCACCAGTGAAAAAGTTCTTCTCCAAACTCGCAATCGTCAATATGGTATGCCTCCCAAATCTACCCCAACCACCTCAGAAACACGGTCAGTTACCACAGGACAACCATTGATAATTCCACATCCTAACACAGAACCCGTTCCTCACATACCATGTATGCCTTTACGCTGGAATGTACATAACCCTCATGCTAAGGCTGCTCATAATTATAGTCTCGTTGATGACTTAGCTCAGTCTCCTGCAACCATATCTGTATTGGAGGTCCTCCAAACTTGCCCATCACAAAGAAAATCCTTGCTTTCTTCCTTGGGGGCAATCAACACAACTGACACCCAGCTGATCACATTTGATTCAGATAACAGAGAACCACGTCTTCCCACCCAAGTAGCCTTCCAGATACCAGTTAAAATCTGGAACACCACAGTTTATCAGTGTATCATCGATGAATGTGCATCCACCTGCATCATGTCTAAAGATGTATGGCAGAAAATTGGCTCCCCTGAGCTACTACCCTCTACCATCACCCTTCGAGCTTATGACAGTCGACCAACATCTTCCACAAGGCTTTATCAAAATGTCCCCATAGAACTTGGGGGAAAAACCATCCTCATTGAAATTGAAGTTATCGATGCCCATCTTGATAACGATATCCTGTTCGGACACAACTAAATGTATACTATGAAGGTGGTTTCCTCTTCTATGTTTTGTATGATGATGTTCCCCCATAATGGGAAGATCGTCACCATTGACCAACTTACACATTACGAGCCTAACCATTCTTCCAACATCGATAACATCCTCCCCCTTGTTCATGTTAGCCCAAATGATTTTCCAATTGCCAACTGTGGCCCTAGATTATTCCAAGACCCACCCATGTTGGGCACTTGTCAGGGAACACCACCATCCCTAAACCCATCTTTTTCAGCACAAGTGTGTGTATTTTCCTCTAAAGGAACTGACATGGAGGATACCCTTCCTCCTAGGAAGGCTTCTATCATATCTGACGTCCCACTAGTCGCAGAGCTCCCCCCTCATGAGCCTCCTGAGAACTCGTCGACTCCACCAGTTCATGAGTTCACCTCTCCCCAGGGCCATATACCAGTTTGGGAGACAGTTCCCCAAGACGTTACTCAAACCCCCTTCTTTTACCCTCCACCAAGCATACAAGATTTCCAAGTAGCCACAACACTTACTCTCCCTAATATGTTGTTGGCAATTCCAATTTGGTATTTACATCCACCAGAGATGGTTCCTCAACCATCCCTTACCCCCCAAATGGATGGAATCCCAATGACGATTCCCATACTTCCTCCCACCATACCCTCTACACCCCCACTCGCTAACCTCCCTGCCACAGTTGGGGGAAGGCAACAAAAGAAGGAGCCCACAAATCCACTCCCCCCATGCATCCAACCTCCTTGCGCGCTATGTGAGAAATATGGACACCCAACCCACAAATGCCCATCTCTACCTGAGTTACGGAACCTAATTCCACTTAATCCAACACCATCATCACTTGCCACTATAGCAAGTACTGTCACTACCTCCCCTAAATCAAGTAGAAAAGAGCTACGAACCAAATTTGTTTGCGCCATATGTTCAGATTATGGCCATTATACACACCATTGCCCATCTATCCCATACGTCTTCCACACAGTAGCCACGACACGCCACACATATCTTCCTGAGTTTCCTCCGACACTCCACACCAATGCTCCTGTGAATTTGATTCATTATACTTCTTCATCAATCCTCGAGAAAAGGGGAAGTACATGTCCTCCCCCCAAATTACTGCCCGATCATCCATAATGTCAGTAACACTGGGATGGAATTATGGACCCACTGTCCATATCTACGCCCTTTTTCCCACTTTCATTTTTTGGGTAAAGGAGCCCATAAGCTCTGTCTTCCGAACCACCTTCGGCCTCTTATACAAACATTTCCATCTGGTGATCATTTTCCCATTTTCCCGGTAGAGCATATGCCCATGACACACTCAGGTACGTATGCGCATATTCAAAATTATCAAATAAATGCTCACATGTTCGATTCTTATCAGATATTTTTCACGTCGGGTATTTGGTTTTCATGTGTGTAGGTACTTGGTCATCATACATCCACACAACCCCTTCAGGTATATACTCAACACTGGCATGTAGTCATTCCCTCTGAATCTCCCTTACATTTCCAGTCCCAACTGCTGACATTTGCCTCTAGGATCCCCATTTCAGGCTTTGCAGTACCCACACCTCCATTTGCATCTTCGGTACTGTCACCCAATAGAATTCTTACCCACATGAGTTGTCCCATTCATAACACCTTTTGTCACTTCTGACACTCATGTTGTTTTCAAACCTCTTTAGGGATGGGAGTCCCGATAGTCTTACATCATGTCGCGAATCAACCAAATACTCCTTCTCCTCATTTTGCTAGCTTTCCCAATGGACTCCCAGAATTATCTCTCCATAGTTCTATGGTCGGGTTGCACCTCCACAGTAGAATGAACCCTCCATTTCATCCACAATCTGTCTACCCATATGAAAATCTCCCTTCATTTCACCTACCTCATACAAAAACCCACCCATGGGGCCCTCACCCTTCATCAATTCTCCGAACAAATTATGCCCTACTCAGGCCCACCATATCATACTGGGGCACTCTTTTCTGTATTTGTACACTTCCCCCCAATTATTCATTATTTATTGTACAAACACCTTTATTTTCAGTCGTTACATTACCTTTTTGTCGTCACCTTTGGGCGACCTACTTCCCTTTTTTGGACAACCGCAACCCATGTCACCCTTGGTTGGAGCACTACTTATCATCCACCCTTATCGGAATCATCCATATATTTAGAGTACCCCACAGTACACTTACCTCTGCCATATGAATTTGTTCATCTTGTCCCCCCTCTGGCACAACTTATCCCCGGTATTGTCGTCCCCTTGACACTCGACCTCGTTGAACGGTTGCGGCCACTTTTTTATCTCACACATACTCCAACCAAGGGTAGACTTGAGTCTTCCCACATCTTGACTTCATCCATGTACCTCCTCCACTTCCTCACCTCACCTAGTAGATTTCACAAAGCCATTTTCTTTTTTGAGTCCCGTCCCCCTTTTTGTTGACATCAACACAGTTTTGCAGAAGGGCGACAGTATCTTGATTCTCATTATCCACTCAATTGAGAGATCTCATACGGCATAGGGTGAAACACCATTTCTCCTTGTTTTCCTTGACCCCCATAACATTCGATGCCAACACTTTCTCATGTTACAGTGGGTCTTACTTTGCGACTATTGTAGTTAATTCTTTCATTTACCGAAGACCTCTGAACTTGGTTGGGCTATCAATGCCCACATCATCAGTGATACTTATTACTACAATCACTACCTACTATTCAGAGTATGTTCATCTGCAGAATTGTCTTCTGTCTTTATCATGACTTCCCTCGAGGGCGCTGCAGTTGCCTACACCAACACTTCAGTCATTTTTTTTGGAGTTACATGACACGAGCATGGGGCATGACCACCTCGTTTGTACACAGTTTTCTATTTTAAACACCTCATGGAAGATCGGGTCCTACTGGTTCCTTTTTCCCTCCAACGGATTGCTTTGGACGATCCCACTATTGCTCTCTCTTACAACAAAATTCTCAGTAGAAGAAACATTGATGGATTTCGGCTATACGTATGCTCCTAACCTCATCCATCTGGGGGAATCTGTTATCACTGAAATTTCATTCGCACATGGTTACAAGAACTCAACATTGTCAAACAGTGATGAAGTCATCCATGGACTTGAATTAAAGGCATTCATAAAAGGGTAAAAAAACTATACAAATTAGTGAAAAATTGAAGGGTGCTATGAAGACACTGGGCACGCGTGCACATGCACAAAACAGGAACACAGAAATCATGCACATGTGCACAATGCGTGAATGTTATCGCAAAAAGTCATGTACCTGCTAAACGGTGCATTTATGAGAGTGGTTAGCCTCCCACCCACTTATGGCTCAACTCCCAAGTCGATTTGACCCTCAAATCTGGACTGGATTCAACTGGATGGCTGGTCAAAGACCTAGAAATGCCCTAATTAGCCTCTTTTCACACTACAAAGTAGTTAAACAATAGATCAAAGGAATTCTATAAAAAGGCCATGGATGCACCTCATTTTTCAAGGAATTCAAAGTAATGTTATGATGTCTCTATTCTCTTGAGGACTCCATCCTTGTCAAGAGCATATTTACACCATTGCATTGGGCAATCCATCTCACCCATTGAGTGGATTTGTAAAGAGTTCTTTCATCATTTTCCATTTTTCTTTGTTGTAAGAAGAGCTATCTAGTGGGGGTCCAAGAGCCCTCCCTTAGAGGAAGAAGGGACTCATAGTCCCCTTTCTTCTTGGTGTATTATTTCACTAATAGATCAGCCTCAACGTTGGTTACATGGGTCTTATGGTTCTTTTTGTTTCTGTGTCCCTATGCTCATGAATTTAGTTGTTATTGCATTTCTTAGTTTAATTCTTAATTGTAGTTTTTTGTTTCTTTCTCTAACTCTTTTCCTTGCAGCTATCCTTCTCAACAGACCCAACTGAGCTTGCAAGCACCTCTATTTTTCTCACTAAGGTGACGGAAGAGGCGCAACAATAGGGTTGGGTTTTTGGGCAATATTGTAATGACTATAATCCATAAAGTAGTATAAATAAGGACCTAGGAGGTCTATGAGAGAGATAGATACAAATCTAGATATATAGAGATGCATATCAAGACAGAAGAGAGAGATATAGATCTCAGTTGAGAGGATAAGGGATAATATATCATAACAGAGAGATTTTATTATTATGATTTGGTAGATTTTTTATTGTAATAATTCATGTACAAGAGTTGAGTAAGATAGTCTTTGATGGCTAGGTCACAGGCTGAGGAGCTTGGTGTGATCTAGTCCGCCTCACAGAGGGTTCTTACCCTCATTTTGATTATATTATTGAATATGTAATGCACACAATGAAAGAATTTGTAGAAGAATAAATAAAATAGGAGAGAGACAAATCTTTGTGGATATAGCCCTAGGAGGGGGTGAACCATGGTAAACCTTGTGTTATGTGTGATGGTTAATGAATGATTTACTTTATGTTGGTCATTAGTTTGAGAATGAATCGTTAAAGTAGATAAAAGAACATGCATTTATAGGTTAAAATATGAATGAATCATAGAAGTAATTGAATTATTAACAAAGATAAGGAATAAGGAGGAAAGAAGACAATCATAGATCCCCACTCATTCCTAGACTACAGACACCTGAGTGTTACAGTCCCCCATAAAATCTATCTCGGGTGATACTGCATTGTGAACCCTATGCACAATGTTTCCTTCTGGATCGCCGAGAGGGTCGATAGATTTTGAGGGTTTTCTTGGAAACGTGTTTGAGAGCAGAACCTAGGTAAGACCAAGAAGAAGTTAAAGAAGAACCAACAAATGGTTTTGTTGTCAGATAGAACTGCATGGGATTGAGTGGACGAGATCTATGGAGGAAACTTGTGGACGATAAAAGTATAAAAGGGAACGTTCAATCCATGGAATCCAACGAAGGAAGATATTGAAAGATGGTTGAAAATAAATGAACTTAAGTTTGTGCAAAAGGACAACAAAAACCCTAAATTAACACCATGAAAATATCTTGAAAAATACGTGTTTAGTGACTTGCATGAGGTATTTTTCCATGATTTTCCTTATTTTTTGTAGGATTGGTTATTAATTTTAAAGGAAAACCACCCTACAAATTGAATCGGATAGCTGGAGTGGAATCTTATGGATATCGCACAGTCACAACAAGTTAATAACAAATTTACGCCTGTAGTAGATTTTTGGTTAGATAGTATTTTTGCAGGGTTTATCATCGAATTTGCAGTAGATATCGCGAAGTCCTACATCGCAGTAGAGAAGGATTTTCTAAAGGGACCTAGAATTAGGTACATCATATTGTTGTATACTTCAATCAATATTTTACTGTATGACAATGATGTGATCACCATGGAATGAGACAACTAAACTTCCCTGCGTGCATGGGGGAGGGGGGGAAGAAGTGACATGAGGTTGAGATATGGACAAGGAGATGGATAAGGGAAAGAATAAGGAGTCCATTGACTCAATAATGATGGAATAGGATCAGATAAAGAAGATAATGGAAAAATCTAGAAAGACACGTAGTCGAATACCCTATCGATATAAAATGAATAACAAGAAGAGAGCCATATCCGATAAAGAGGGATTAGCAAGAGATGAAGAAGAGGTATAGGATATACGGGCTATGGAGAAGATTGAGTAAATCCTCCACACAACATATGAAAGGAAAACATGAGGTACAAGATCAGAAACAGACGACACAACTCCAATCCATATCACCGTCAGTGTGGAACCTACAACCCAATGTGTGAATAATACACCAGAAAGAACACCAACATTTAGACAATTGAATTTTAGTGGAAGAAAAGAAACATGACAGGGATCCAACCCAGGAAAATAAACTTGGGGAGAAATTTCAGGAAGTAATAGTCAATTGTCTGCACCACACAAAGGTAGTAGTTCAACACATTTTAAAATGGCAGGACATGATCCCACAATAATATTACCATAATTTTGGGGAGAGGCATCGAAGGACCCTGAAAGGAACTTATTCATATGTGAGAAGATTTGGGAAGAAAAGAAGATCATAGATGAGGATAAAAAGGTTGTGCAGTTAGCTATCATACAAAGAGACTGTGCACTACACTAGTACATGATCCTAGATGTAAACAACCCACAGGGAGTACCAAACACTATCACAGACATGAAAAAACTACTGGCAAATGAATTTTAGAAGCCCAACTCAAAAGACCAACACATGAATGAAATGATTGAAATATGGCAAAGACCGGGTGAGTCTATTTGGGAGATTGATTAGAGGTTCAAACATTCGAAAGGTAAGTTGAAATATGAATTTATTTACATGCAACATATGGACTTATTTGTGAACTCATTGTTACCACACTTGAACTACCCTTTAAGAAAACATAAGTTACAAACTCAGGAAAAGGCTTTGCAGGTAGCCTAACAACTGGAAGATGACCAATATCAACAGACATATCTAGTAATAGAGGAGTTGATGGAAAATTTGAAGAATGTAAAAATTCAACTTAACAATAATAGGGGAAAAGAGAAAAGAGAAGTTTTTTGGTGTACACTATGCAGGACAGAAGGACACCATAAGAATGATTGTCTAACTTTTGCGCAGTATATGGCGATAGGGGTTCCAACCCCATTTCCAATAGGAGGACCATGGTGTGATATTTGTAAGAAACATGGGCATGATCCATATCATTCTCCAATGATGCAGAAGTATAAGATAGTACCAAAAGGTCATATTGCATTTTTTGCAAATCAGTGGGTCATGGTGATAAGGATTGTAGAACGATGGAGATGATGAGAGAAATAACTTCAAATACTTATAGGATGTAAGAAGAAATGTTGACAGGACAAGTTGCACCTCATTTCATCTAGGTACCACCACCATACAACAATGCACAGTTGGAGTACAATAATGCTCATCCACAGTATAACCTCGCGCAATATAACCAAGTACCCCAGTACAATGCACCACGAGGAGATGAAGCTGGATATAGAGGTGGAGGACGAGGAAGAGGAGGATTTGGATGAGGAAGAGGACTAGTAGTGTACCACAACTTCCAACAACTAGGACATTACGCAAGGGAGTGTCCACTTCCACCAGCGACATGTATGTACTTTCGCACAAAAAACCATGACACATAATATTTCCTAACACTCTTAGGAAAGATCCAGGGAAAAAGGAGCTAGAAAAGCCAGAATTTCCAATGGATTTCTGCAAATCCAGGGATGAGGGGAGAAACATCAATATAGTAACTCAAGGAGGAGCCAAGACAGGAACAGATGCAACAAAACAAGATCCAACGCAACACCAATGGGTTAAGAAGAATATTGAGCCACAAAAGTAGTTTGACGTGCGGAAGGAAAATGAAACATATACAGAGGATAAACATGTGTTTCTCAACAAGAATGTTGCATCTACATTAGTCAAGCAACAAAATCAGAATCCACCAATATATGAGATTCCATTCTCAATGGACCATACCAATAAAGGAAAACCTTTAGAGAAAGTAAGTAACATAAAGACTTTTTTGCAATCTCGTGTTAGTTATTGAATGATCCATCATATGTTAAAATATTAAAAAAAACTCTATAAATATGAAACATAGAGGTAGGAGGGAAGTTAGAACAGAAAACAATTAATCATCTCCATACAAGAAGAAGGACAAGCAGAGAATTCAAACTCAAAGACAACATTGGGGATTTCAACATGGGATATGTTATATTGGATTTAGAATTTCAAGTAAATTTGTTACCTAAGAATACATGGTAATGTATGGTGGAACCCACCCTAGGCTATTCACTTGTCTAGTTGAAACTAGCAAATCAACACAGAGTGTTACCAATTGGAAGGCTTAAAGGTGTGACACTAGATTTGAATGGAGTGTGCACTATGGAATATTTTGAAGTGATAGAGATAGTGGATGGAACAACACCTTATCAACATTACTTGGATTTGATTGGGAGTTCAATAACCAAGCTATAATCTACCTAATATAATAAAAATGACTTTTGAATTGGGAGAATATAGATTCATTTCACCATTGTATCCTTCTGAAGGAGAAAGATTTTTAGAGGCCACTTGATTGGATTTGGAAAAAACAAACCAGTTTTACAGAACCACTGCACGAGAGAGGATTATGTCAACCCAACTGCAGATGGGGTACTCAGCTGGAGAAGCAATACATCATGTGTTTTTGAATTAGACATAGATTTGGAGAATTGGCAACATCGATTACATGAAGTTTCCACAAGGAGGTGCGCAATAATCGACTGCACAGTAAGCTGGGTTAGTACAAAGATAAGAGAACCTCCTATTTTTCATGGGCTAAATGATTTAGAGGAATTATTGACAAGATATGAAGAGGAATTGTTAGAAAATCAGAGGCTCTTAGCCTTAGATATTGCACTCAAGGAAACACCTGCAATATGGTGGGGTGCACACAAAGAAACAATTCAGGATTGGTATCAGTCTAAACGACTATTGTGCATTAGATTTGTCACAGAACATGGGAGAAATAGAGTGCAAAAGTATGATGGGAAAGGAACACCAGTGGAACACTAGGAGAAATGTAGAACATAATGGACGATGACACCACCAGAGGAATAACCTCATCACTTTAGTCATACATTAGAAGGGATCTCAGGGAACTAGTATATAGACCAGGAGATGCTCAGAGGCATGACTGAATGGACAATATTACAAAATAATTTTGTAGTAACCTTCTCATTTGAACATGAGAACACCAACATTGATTCAGAGGTGAAGCTGATATGGGGAGTGATATTTGTTGATGAACCAAAGGTTGAAATCATGACAGAATATCAACAATAGAATAGATAGGACCAGACGAAGATGACTTGTGCAACATTCAGATTACAGATATTGAAGGAGAGAGAGAGGTGGAAAGTCCATATTTGGAGTCAGATGAATTTTTTGCACCAATAAAAGTTAATAAAGTCAACATTGGGATGAATGACAATCCTAAAATGGAAAGTACTAGAGACTATTGGGATGAGAAAGTAGTAGAAAGAATAACAGAGTTATTGTGAGAATATAGTGACATGTTTCCAATGACATTTACAAAAATGAAATTAATAGAAGGGGATCTAGGTGAGATAAAGATTCCCCTAAAACTTGAGGCTAGACCTATCAGACAAAGACCTTACAAACTGAATCCAGTGTATAAGTAGAAAGTGAAAATATAAATTGACTGAATGTTGGAAGCTACCATTATAGAACCAGTATAGGAATATGAATGGATCAGTCCCATGGTAGTCCAAGAAAATAAGAAAGGGGGGATAATAATTTTTGTATATCTGAGGAAACTCAATGATACTTTCTTACATGAACCTTTCCCTACACCTTTTATAGATGAAGTCTTAGAAAATATGGGAGACCAAGAAGCATATTCCTTCACAGATGGATTCTGAGGATATCATCAGATCAAAATAGCACCGGAGGATAGGTATAAGACTAATGTTTCTACAGAATGAGGATCTTACATATATACAGTCATGCCCTTTGGACTGAAGAATGCACCAACCATTTTTTCAAGAGTAGTCATAGCTTCTTTTAAGGAATTCATACATCAGTTTCTAGAAGTATATCTAGATGACTATATTGTATATAGTATTTTAAAGGACCATGTAGAAGTGTTAACACTAATGTTGGAAAGATGCAGACAATGTCATATATCATTAACCATCAAGAAATTCATTTTTGGTACACCTTTTGGGATATTGTTGGGACATATAGTGTGTAAAAAAGGTTTACTAGTTGACCCTGCTAAGATTGTAGTCATTGTAAATTTACCACCACCAAATTCAGTGCACCAGTTAAGAGCAACAATGTGACATGCAGGCGATTACATGAATTTTATAAATGGGTATGTGAAAATTACTAAACCAATGGAAAAAAATTTAAAGGACACCAAATTTCAATGGAATGAGGATTGTCAGCAAGGACTGGACTCTCTAAAAACAAATATGGTTACAACACCTATATTAGTAATTCTGGATTGGGAAAATAAATTTCATGTGCACGTAGATGCATCAGTTATAGCACTTGGAGCAATTCTAGGACATCCATGAGCAAGGGACCTAGACCATCCTATAACCTTTGCGAGTAGAAAGTTGTGATAATTTGAGAAGAATTACAACATCATAGAAAGAGAAGGCCTAGCCACCACATATTCACTTCAGAAATTCAGGCATTATTTACTGGGTAAACACTTTGAAATGTTCACAAACCATTCTGCTCTCTAATATCTAGTCACCAAGCCAATGTTAGGGAGGAGTATATGTAGATTGGTATTATTATTCCAAGAATTATGTTTTAAAGTGATAGTCAAACTAGGGAAGCTGAATGCAGGACCTGATCACATATCAAGGGTAACCAATGGAGAAAAGCATACTAAATTGGAAGACAACTTCCCTGATGCATAGTTATTTTCAGTATAGGTAGCTAATGGATACTTTCTTGATATTATTGAATACTTAAGTACATGAGTTGTGCCAAAGGAATTTAGCACTATGCATAAGAAAAATATGGTAGTCATAGCTACACACTATCAACTCATTGTAGGACATCTATACAATAGTGCCGCAGATAGTATTTTGAGAAGGTGTGTATTGGAACATGAACAACCCAGGGTTTTAGTAGAATCTTATGAAGGTATAGATGGAGGACACTATGCAGGAAAAGATACCATGTAGAAGGTATTGCGTGCAGGATTATGGTGGCCAATAGTCCATAAAGATGCCAAGGAATATTTCCAGAATTGTGATGTCTATTAGAGTGTTGGCAAACCCAACAGAAGGGATGAGATGCCCCTAAGACCACAAGTAAATCTGCAAGTATTTGAAAAATGGGAAATAGACTTTGTTGGACCTATTAATCCACCAACAAAAGGTCAAGAGTAAGATATATCATTACTTCAACCAAATACTTAACGAGATGGGAAGAAGTATCATGAGTCAAATATTGTAGCACAGAGACAACAACATGCTTCTTGTTTGAGAAAGTGATCACCATATTTGTATGTCCCAGGATTTTGATGAGTGACCAAGGCACTCATTTTATTAATAATACCATCAGGGCTATGACTGAGGAGTTTGAATTCTATCACCAGAAGAGTACACCATATCATCCTTAGGTAAATGGAACAGTACAATATTTCAATAAGATTTTGGAAAAGGGTTTGAGTAAGATTTGCAATGTTAACATGGATGATTGGGACTTGAAAATACCAACAGTAATATGGGAATATAGGACCGCATGCAAGAATTTGACAGGACATACACGATTCAGATTGGTGTATGGATAGGAAGCATTGGTGCCATTAGAATTTCTAGTACCCGATCTGTGCATAGCAGCAATAACCAATAGGACAGAAAGAGTCGCAGTACATGAGAGGTTAAGTCAAATAATGGAAATGGAAGAGGACAGGATTCTGACAGGATTTCACCAAGAAGTATAGAAAGAAAGGGACAAATCATGACATGACAAACATATTAAAAAGAAACGATCTGAGGGAGACCTAGTTCTTCTCTATGACAACAATTTTTTGCAACACCATGGTAGTTTTAGAATGCATTGGCTAGGGCCATATGAAGTAAATATTGTCACATATGGGGGATCTGTGTAGCTAAAATACTTGGGAGGAACAACATTCAAAGGAATGATCAACAATAGTCGAATGAAACTGTACATGGAAAATCGACCTACTAACTCTTAAATGTTATAGCGCAGTAAGAAAGTCATGTATATAGTGTACTATAGTATATATTAGGAAAGAAAATGGATAAAAAGAAATAAAAAGAAGAAAAGAAGAAAAAGGAAGATACAAAATACTGGTAAATATCGTGCACAACAGATAGTGGAATGAGGGAAACAAAAAAAAAGTTACCACATGCAGCATATGGTTGACAGGAAGCAAACATAATGCATGAAGGGAAAAGTCACAATAGAAATGTACAACACAGCGAAAAGTTACAATGCACTGGAAAACGAGAGAATGATCGAAAAAGAAAACACCGGTCATCGAGGTAAAAATCCACGAATTGAGCATTTATGAAACTTAATGAAGCATGCTCGAAAAGATTTAATGCATTTATGACCATCAAAGAAGAATCTCTGAGAAAATTTAGGGAATTCATGACACCTCGTATGTAACTAAAACGCGAGCTAAATGATACTTATTGTGAATTTACATACCCACAGAGCGAAGGAGCACGAAGACAGGTGGTGAATAGGTAAGTTCAGAGATCTTAGTATCCAAGGTTCAATCGGAGAAGGAAGAATTACCTGTGATGGAACCTCCAAAGGATGGTGCACCTGGCCAAACAACATAGAAAAAAATGTAGTAACCACAGGTCTTCGTAGGAAACAGCATAGGCAAAACAAGTGTTTACATAAACAGAGGGAATTGTTGATGTCTACGAAATTCCTTCGCTATAGACTGAACTAGTGAGCGCCACACTGGTAGAGGAAGAGAGGTATTCCCCATCAATGGTCGGGATGGACATCAGCTCACAAGACAGTGTGCGGGGCCATGACCCATTAGCAACAAGAAACCCACAACATCCTTCCAGGGTCAAAGCATCCCACAAAACAAATGGTGTTGATAGTGAAAGGACAAAATCTGACAGGCCAAGGTCACAACCTATGGTGGGGTTCATGTATCAGGAGGAAGTGCAACTCAAAGATATCATGGGGAAACCATATTCAGATTGGGAATAAAGAGAACCAGAGGCTAGGACATCTAGTATGCCATCATAGAGAAAGGGGGAAAATCCCATTGTGCATTCCATGTGTAAGCAACCCGACACCTCGATCATTTTTCCGTGCATTCTAGATGGGGTGTAGGCCACACCAAGTTTACCAGGTTGCATCAAAAGGTTGCGGTATGCATACCATGAGGTGTCTGAAACCAACAAGTTCCTAGAATTTTTATAATAGTTTTATATGGAGAGCCTAGGCATAGGGTCGTTAGGAGATCCAGTGTTGTAACCAAAACAGTGGGTGGAAAGCTTAGTAAATACAAATATTCTTAATTTGTTTGAGCTTCCTCACTTCATAATGGGGAAAGACGTGAACAATTGTGTTAAGAATTTATTGGTGGTCCTCCATGGGGGATTTTATGGATGGATGAGATAGTCTCCATCGATGTCGAACTAATTTCCTTCATTGCAGGACTACCATCAAATGGTGAGAACCCCACGTGGTACATGGATGATAAAACCAAGGAAAAGGCACTTGCGGAATAAATGAAGAAAACATATGGGGTAGAAAGGGGCTCATGTGACATTATCATAAAATGGATCAGTGACATAGTCACTTGGATGGAAACAAAATTGATGGTATGCAAAATCCTTCAAAAATGTCGCAAGGAGGAGGTCCTCGCAGGAGTTGTCGCAGTGATATCATAGCGCACAAACGACACCATGCTCAGTTGGGCCCCATACTTATTGAATCTATTGCTATACGACTGTAAGGATTCCCAAGACTTGGGAACCGAGTTCCACTACTCTTGGCTTATTATACTGATAACAATAATTGGATGGAAAGAGCCTACCTACTCATATTTATGTGATAGAGTAGAATGATGTCGTGAAACACAGTACACATTGTTGGGAAGAACTTATAATTCCAAGCAAAGAAGTGGTAATTCCAACACTTTTGCTTGGTATATTAGCGATATGAAAGAGAATATAGCCAATACCTGAAGAATATCTCTCGAGGTGGTCGCGCAGTACTAGGGGATAGCCAATTTTAAGGATACATGACATAACATGTAGATCTAGGCACAAAGGGATACAGACAAAGAATGGATACAACTTCAATTCTACATCAACGCAGAGGAATTTGAATGGGAAATAAAATACTGGATGGATGACTGGAATATCCCATTCATCACCAAGGACATGCCCAAAGGGAAAGAAGTGGAAGTAGGGTCATCCAAGAAATTTTCAGGGGGAAGCGTCGCGACCAAGAAACCAACACAGTAGATGAAGCCTGGTCTAAAGACAATGTAACATAATAAGGGAACTACCCCAAACAAGGATAGTAAGATAGGAAAAAAGAGCAATGCCCCACACACGAGTAACAAGGAACGAGTGAAATAACAACATAGGGAACCTCGACGACAACTACTCCTCAAGAGACAAGGCCACCCAAACGACCGATCAGACATATAGGTGGGATGCACAAGAAGGCCAAGGTCTAGAAATACATCCTGGAATACACAATCATCAAGGATGATGTTGATTTAGTCACGGAGAGGGTGCAGGACCGCATAGTGGAAGAGTATGAGGAGGCTGAGAACCAAACATAAAGGATAAGGAAGGACTTGATCGACATTAAGTAGGTCTTGGAACATATACAAGAACCACAACTACAAGAGAGGGGAGTAGAACCGATCCCTCGAGCAACCAAAGTAGGGGGGGAAATCGCACAGAACAAGGAATACACAATAAAAATCATAGCACAAGAAAGTCCTAGCTTCTAGATAACAACAAATTTGATACAGTTTTAGGAGGCCATAGCACAAACGCCACTTAAAGACCTGGTGCAGGTAGAGTTGGTATTGGCTAAAATACCAACAAAGGAGTTGTACAAGGTACAAGTGTCACATAGGAAGTGTAATCACAATCCAAAGAAGATATGACACAATTTCAAATCACCATGGATGGAAAGGATGCACCATAAATTGTGGTAGAGTAGTTCCAGCTGGAGACACAGGAGGAGAAGCCACGTGCAGATAAATTGGATTAGAATCTGAAGGAAGTCTTCAAAAATATTCCAAATAACGTGCAGGTAGTTGTGAGAAATAATGAAGAACAAATTAAAATCATCGCATAGACACTCAAAGAGTATAATAAGTAGATCAAGAAACTCAAGGAAAAATTAGCACCAACCACTCCTCCCAAAGTTACAGTTGAAAGGGAACAACACGAAGCCATGGAAATAGAAATGATGGAAAGAGAAGCCAAAAAGGTCACATAACTTTTTGATAGGACCGCACAACTATGGATGACGTTGGAGGAAGATGAAAAGGTCCAACAACTAGACCAATAATAAGAGAAAATCAACACTTCAATACAGAATTTGAAGCAGCAACAAAAGGCCATAAGAATTACAGAATGATTAAAAGGCATGCAAGAGATGAAGACCATGCAGAAATAATTGAAGACTACGTAGAATAACAAGTAGGCAAGGCAAACCCAGTTAGAACCCCTCCAGGAGAAAGCATTGCAAATAATTTTTGAACTTGAGGAGTAGAATAAAAGGATCACTTAGGATCATTATTATAGCACAAACTATATGAAGGAACACATCACAATGTAGAGGGTAGAAGAGCTTGTAGATAAAGTTGCACAAGCGAGATCGAAATGGGAAGAATTAGAAGGAAATTTTCACATCTTGGCAAAAGCTGTAAAGGGAGCGTGCACCACCTGAGTGGTTTTGGATGAGCCACATGTCAGTGTTGGGGGCTTTTTGGGTGTAGGCCTATTTTGAGAAGGAAGTCTATTTTGGGCGCAAGCCTATTTTTGGAGAAATATATGTTTTGAGAAAGACCTATTTTTGGAGAAATATCACCCAATTATGGAGCCTGCGCAACAAGTGGAAAGAAAGCATCATGCAAGAGGAAAATCAACGTGGCACACAAGAAGATAATCCTAACCATGATAAGGTTAGGTTTTTTGGTAATATCGTAAGGACTATAATCCATAAAGTAGTATAAATAAGGACCTAGGATGTCTAGGAGAGAGATAGATACAAATATAGATATATAGAGATACATATCAAGACGAAAGAGAGAGATATAGGTCTCAGTTGAGAGTATAAGGGAGAATATATCATAATAGAGAGAGTTGATTATTAATATTTTGTGGGTTGTTGATTGTAATAATTCATGTAGAAGAGTTAAGTAAGGTATTACTTGAGGGTTAGGTCACATGCTGAGGAGCTTGGTGTGATCTAGTCCACCTCACAGAGGGTTCTTGGCCTCATTTTGATTTTATTACTGAAGATGTAATGGGAGAAACACCTGACTTTGAAGAAGAATAAATAAAAGAGAAGAGAGTTAGATATTTGTGGACGTATCCCTGAGAGAGGGTGAACCACGATAAACCTTGCCTTATGTGTGATGGTTAATGAATTCTCTAATTTCTGTTGATTATTAGATTAAGAATCAATGGTTAAAGTATATATAACACCATGCATGTATAGGTTAAAATATGAACGAATCATAGAAGAAATTGAATGGTTAACAAAGATAATGCATAAGGAGGAAAGAAAAAAATCATGGATGCCCACTCATTCCTAGACTTCAAACACCTCAGTATTGCAGTCCCCCATAAAATCTATCTTGGCTAAGACTATGTTGTGCAACCTGTGCACAATGTTTCTTTCTGGATCATGAGGTGTTATACATGAAATTTTCACACCTAGGTACCTCTCCCTAAGTGTCGTAAAGTGTCATATAAGTGTCTCATAAACCTCAACACCATGGAATAACCTATGTCACAATCCCTAGTCAATGTGGATGAAGGATATATTACATGAAGGCCAAAATACCAAGTGCACATGAATTATTATTAATATTCATGAAAAAATAGATTATTTAAGTGTGAGAATCAAGTGCACATGAATTATTATTAATATCTGTGAAAAAGAAGTAATTAAGTGTGAGTATCCAACTCACTTTTGGTTTCCTATTTTTTAGGGAAGGTGGAGTGAAATATTTTCTCCCTAATTATCTTAGAGATCTCTTTTTTAGTGGATCTGATAAGAGATCCTCTCCATGGTGGTTAAGCTTCAAAATCCTATATAATGAAGGCTTTCCATGGAGGAGGAAGGAATGGAGAAGTTTATAGATACCAAACTTATGATCTCATAAGGAAGGAAGAAAATTGGAGGTAACAAAGTTATGGTCTTGAGAGCTTTGTGAAATGGTTTGACAAGGAGGAATTGGAGAGGCTATTGTGACTTCATCAATGGTTTGTAAGTATCTCTTTGAGTTCTCATCAATACATGTGCTTGGCCTGTTTCCTTCAGTATTGTGTATACCTACATGAACTTGTCTTTAATGGATAGATCTAGTTTCAAACTAATCATAGTAGAATAGGAAGCATTATTTGTCTTTGATTGGATTGCAGGACTTGTTAAAGAGCATAGGGTTCAGAGCTCAACTTGGAATAGACAAGGAAAAACATCGTAAAAAGGTACATAGTATTCCTCTTCTCTATAGATTATCTTAGATAGGTTTAAAGGGATGTCAGTGATCAAAGTTATCACCTTTTTGTCTTGGTCTTAGAGGTCTAGGATCCAAGAGGGAATTCACCTATCCATAGGGGAATTTTCCTACAAAATAAATTAGCGAATCTACTAGGGATAGAAATATATTTTTATTTCCTTGGATTGTACCTTCCATTTTCCCACATTTTAGATCATTTTTACTATTTTTTCATGATCCATTACCTGTCTCCCATCTTCACTAGCAATTTCACCAATTTTTATGCATTATGGGCAAGTTTGTTTTGCTTTTTTTGGCTCTTTTTTTGAGGTTCTCGGAATATCAATGCCCCCCCTGAGGCCATATAATAGTGATAATATATCATAATCTCTCCCCTACAATGCTTTATGGAGTGCTACAATGCTTTGTACCCTTGAGACAGGGAGCACTAGTCTCCTTTTTGGAGGATTTGTTTCCCTTTTCTGCTCAGAGTTTCTCAGCCTATTTTGTGGAAGTATTTACCCAAACTTTGAGATTGGTTTGTGAAGTTATTTAGGTTGATATTTTGTTCTTATAACCCCTTATTGTCTTGATTGGAGCTTGAAACATTTTCAGAAATGTGAAATTTCCCTTTCTAGCTTCTTGTTTTGTTAGGACAATTTAAGTGATTTCTCTTTCTCCCTGTCTTTTCTTGGATTCTTCTCTGCATCTTCTTGTACTCAATGAATGTTTGTAATTTGTTGAATCCTTGATTGAGTTCTTGTTAGGGAAATTTTCTACTTGTTTTCTTTCAGTTCTCATTTCTTTGAGTGCATGCTTTGTTTGTAACCTTTGTCGCTTCGTGTCTTTTGCATCTGCATTTAACTCTTTCTTATGATTAAAAGTTGTGGAGCATTGAAGGATATTCATCTTATTTATTTATACATTAGAATTAAAAAAATACCATACTTTCATTCTTTCTTTTGGGTAGTGAAACTAGCTTGCATTTGAACTAGCAAATTTGCATGGTTTTTGGCATTTTGGGACATTATGCATCTGGGAATGATAAACGTTTTCTCCTTCTCGTAATATAGCTTTCATCAAAGTGAAATATTGGAATTAGCATTTATTTACATTGTTTAGAGTAGGTTAAAACATCATTTAGTCCATGCCATTTTCCTCTTGAGTAAACAACAACCACTAAAATCAACGCTAAACTAAAATTTATCAGATATTTTTACATTTTCTGGTAGCAAACCTACATTAGTTTAAGGTGTAGGGATTTGGAATAGGTGTGAAAGATAACTCTCCAAATATATCAAACAAACGTATCATCTTTCGATAGGGAGAGAAAATCCAATTTTCGTATAAGCTTTCTGGGATCCCCCTCTCACACAGGGGTTATGCACGATGTCACGTTCGGGAGAGCTATGAAGATTATCCCTCTGTGGTTTGACTGTTTGTAGTAGTCAGATAATATATTGGGGGTTATTCTTGAGGTTCAATTGTATTCATTTGGTATCAGTGCTTCATGAATTTTGAATTCGTTCGGGATCCTCCGGAGTTCTATCGGTCCACTTGTCCTCAGTTCTCTCGAAGGATTTCGGACTTGTTATCCTACCTATATGTTCGGACTGGATTGTCGACTGTAACTACCCAGGGGATAAATGCGAGTTGGTGTCCTTAGTAGCCATAATATTTAGGGTTTTTACACAAGGTGATTGTGAAGGGAAGTCTTCACTGTACCTGGAACAAACGGTGGTCAAAATCACTCGGGCTCCTTGGAGGGTAAATCCACGATTACTATGTGGAATCTTGCACCAAGGAGTAAGTCTGTTAATAAGTTCTTCATCATAACTATTCCACCTACTCTATCCCAACCCCTTCCTATATTGATCTCGCGATGTTGAATTTCATCACCAACTAGTGATTTCATTGTGGGAAGTTTTGTTTGATTGTTTGCTTCTCAGATTTTTAGCGTGTGTTGTTGATTTTCCCTAGCATACTCTAGGTTGGAAATTTTTTTAATGGCATCAGTTCCCAAAACTACCAATGGAGAAACCCCTTTTGTGGGGGAAACTTTTGTTTTTCCTTCTTACGGAAACATTGGTCCTCATTACATCGCTACTTTGAGGCTTGCAGGTCTCTCAATTGGGTTACCAGTATGGTTGTTTTCCACTCTGGTAATCTCGAATGAAACAAGTGCTTCAAATGTAAGAACACCACCCACACCTCAACCTCATGTCGAATTTTCACCTTCTTCACCCATTAAGTATCCTTGCCTTTCTCCTTCTTCGCCTAGTGAAAGATATAAAGCAGGTAGCCAAGTTGATAAGAAGAAGAAGAAACGAAAAGAGAAGAAGAAGAAGAACCAGAAAGGGACCAAGCCTCCAACTACATCATATGTTGGATCCAAGCTACCAACTACTGTTAATTGTACTGGGAGTGTTGATGAGGTCGATAAGACTACAACAAAGAATCTGAAATCCAAATTCCCTTGTAGTATTTGTAAGGGTGAACACTTTATGAGGGATTTCCTTGGTCTTCCCAAGGTCTTAGAAATGTGGTATTCGACGTCATCGACCCCTGCTATATATGTTGGTGATGCCTTGTCAACTAGTGATGTCAAGGTTGGTAGGAAGAAGAGAACTATCAAATTTCCTTGCATGTTATGCAAAGGTGATCATTACTCTCACCTTTGTCCTTGTATGGATGAGGCTTCTTCTCTTTTGTAAAAGCTTCAACTTCCAACTAGTTATCACAATATTTCCCCCAACCCATCATTAGTTCTTGGACTGATCATTCAAATTCCATCCTTGGTCAGTCTGGTTGATCAGGTGATTAATATAGTTTCATCCTCAATTGAACCACAAACCTAAGTATTTGATCCAGTTCCGTCATCTATCATCCCCACTTTTCATCTAAAAAGTGAAACCCAAGTGACTCATCCAGTCCCTTCACCGGTTGGTCCCACCCTTCATACAAAGAGTGCCAAAGTGGTTGATCCAATTCCATCCTCATTCGATCCCACTCTCTCTTTAGAGAGTGAAATCCAAGCAGTTGATCAATTTCCATCTGAAGACCCTATTCTCCCCTTGGAGAATAAAACCCAAGTAGTCGATCAGATCCCATCATCGGTCGATCCTACTCTCCCTCTAGAGAGTAAACCCGATATTTCCCATGTTTTTCTCATTGATACAGAATATACCGTACTAAGGAGAATTCCTCCTTCACCTGCGAAACCCCCTCCAAGTAATGAGGGAATCATTTTTTATTAGGGTGCACTAACTGGACCTCGTCTTTCCTCTCACATTCCTTTCAAGATTACAGTATAGGTTTTTGGTTGGGTCATTCCTTAGAAACTAATAGATGAAGGTGCGTTTGTTAGTATTTTATCCTCTATTTCTTGGCAAGCTTTCAGTTATCCTCAGATTTTACCAGTTACGCAGAATCTGTTAGATTTTAACAGATGAACCAGGCACCCTTTAGGAATCCTTCCTAATTTTTCCATAACTTTGGGACCAAAAATTGTCTTTGTTGATGTTATGGTAGTCCAAGACCCCTTGGATTTAAATTTACTCCTTGGGAGAGATTATGCCTATGCCATGAAAGATATTGTGTCCACTTTTTTTCATGTTATATATTTCCCTCATGATGGAAGAATTGTGGCTATTGATCAACTTTCATGCATTGATCCTAACTTGATTACCAACCTAATGACCTACCTAAACGATTCTTATATGGAGACAGTATCACCCCTAGCACAAGTCAATTATGTGGTGTTATCTCTCATCTGTTCAAACCCACACGAGAGGGAATCTCTCCCTTCTCCTGACTTAGATCCGGTAGTTGACATGGTCATCTCTTCGGTAGGGATATTAGAGCTAGATCTCCCTACCCTTATTGAGGTCATCGACATGTATTCCTTCCAGAGTTATTTTCTTCCATCTAGTGAAGATCTCTTGGAATCCATGATTGACGTTTGTCCCTTGACATGTATTCCTTCAAGGGAATTGTCCTCTTGGAAGCCGTGATCAAGCAGATGTCACGAGCATAGTTTTCCTCTCTGTAGCAATCTCGTTAAAAAATGAAACAAAAATCTGGGGACTGAACCCGGAGCCTTGAGCATAGTTCTTTTCCTGTGACAAGCTCGTTAAAAAATGAAATAGTCACCTCTCCCGAAAAGTCGAGTCTTTCGCTATATCTCGTAGATATTGAGTCGAGTATTTAGCTAGATATCATAGATGACGAGTCAAGTATTTTGTTAGGTCTCATATTTGAACCATCATTTCATCCACCCTTATCCCTTTTTTCCATCTAGTAGAGAAATTGGTGACAACCTCAAAGTCGATGAATGAATTGAAGCTTGGGGGGGCATGTCTCCAGCCTTTTATTATCATTCTAGAGTTAAGCCACTAGCTTTCCAAGTTGGGGGAAGAGTTCCAAACATCCATGGGTATCCCTATCTTTGGAAATTACGTTGGGAATTTACAATAATAGATTAATTTTGTTTCAATCTTGTGTAAAAATGAAACCAAGACAGAGCTTAGTCTTTGTTCTTTCTCGTGCTCGTAAATACGTGAGAATATGTTACCAATCTTAGTATTTTCTCTTTCTTGTACTCGTAAATACATGAGAATAAGTTATCGATCTTAGTTTTTGTTTTTTCTTGTGCTCATAAATACATGAGAATGTAACCGAGTAGACTTTTATCACTTTTTCGGACTCATAAAGGTTATACGAAAAAGGAACCCCCTGGAGTATCCTTTAATCTCTTTTCAGAATCTCTAAACATGAAAAGATTGTCGAGTGATCTTGCTTCCTTTCACACTCATTAAAAGGTTTGAAAGGGCGTCTTTCGAGTGGTAGTTTATCTCTTTTTCGACCTCGTGAGACTAAAATTACAAAAAAAGATAACCCTGGAGTCACCTTTAAGTTATTTTCAGACTCTATAAACATGAAAAACCACCGATTTTTCCTTCTCTGGACTCATTAAAATTATACATTGAAGGGCCCATATGGGATTGAACCCTTACTTCTTCTAGTTCATTAAACAAAGGAAGAGGGACTTGCTAAAGGTTATTTATATTGAGCATGTGTTATCCTCCTCGAGCTCATTAAATTAAAAAGAGGTACTCATCTATCTGGGTGGGGGGGAAAATTGAAGGAAGTGGGTCAAGTTTTTTGAGAATCCTTTATGGCATCTTTTGTCTCCCTTGAACATGGCACCTGTTTATGTCTCGTATTACAGTTGGGTAATCTTCTTGTCTCTGAGTCATACCAATTCCATGTGTCGCTATACTTTTTCGTCCAATCAAAGAGTACACTTATTTTTGTCACATTACATTTTGGTACTCATCGAGTCAATTCTACCAAGTCAGTTGTTGTGTCTCATCATGTTCAAGGGAAATTTCACTTCAAACCATCCATCTACAATATTACCATTTTCCATTTCCCGTGTCACTCCATACTCATTTGATTCACCATCTTACATCACTTTCCTATGTCATTTTTGTGTCATTCATGGGGGATACATCAAAACCCTCCTTCGATGAGTATTTTCCTGTCGACTTCAACACATTATCCAAGACATAGAATTAGAAACCAATTAGTACCTTGGGACCTGCATGCCTCAATGGAAGGCCTCCTCGCTTCCGACAGTGGGCTTACATCATTGAC
>JASDQU010206745.1:0-22252 GCA_032191745.1 Picea mariana
TATCTTGCAAATATATGATTATTATCCATGGGCCTATTTGTAATGTTTATTAATGGACTGTGCTATCTGATGTGCTAACTCATTTTATATATTGTCACTATATACTTGCATCGCTTGTTTGTTGAGAACTTCTTGCAAGTGTAAAGATTTGGGTCAAAGTTTTCAACGATGGAATGGCATCAAATGATTGGATCAAGGTAGGCTTCTTCCTCGTATTGCACATTAGTTTATATATCACATGTTGGAATTGAGTTAATTTTTGCAGTCATAACTGGCTGTTGTGGTTTACCCTTGGCCATAGAGAGTTTTTCCCTTGTAATAGAATTGGCGACCATACTGGGGAAGATCTTCCTTCTAAGGGTTGAAGTACTTTTTCTTCTTACATTGCTCTTTTGCCTTTGTGTTTCTTGTCATATCAATGCTGGACAAATTTTGTTCACTCTGGGTCTTATTTTTCATCCTTTTACCCTTGCCTGGCCTTGTTTTAAAGCATATATGCCCTTTTTGCCTTGACAGTCACATATACACGCATGTTGTCTCATTGCAAGAAGCGTATATACACTTTGTTCTCCTGAACAGTCACGTATGCCACTTCCCCTTGCTTTTTTTCTTCGTTTAGTGACTGTTGTGTAGGATTTGAGGATTACTGAGCCTTCTTGGGTCTCTGTAGTGCTTGTTGAAATTATCTGGGATGACAGGAAGCCTGTTGGGAGTTGAATTTTCGGGCATAGTCTTTCTCTTTATTTTCAATTTTTAATTTGTCCTTGGTTTCTGGGTTGTTTGCTTGGCTTCTTGGTATTATGCTTGAGTTACTATTTTTATACACAGTAGAATTTATATATCAGGTTGCTTATTAGCCCATGCATTTTTTTTTAGAATATTGAAAATACAAAAAAAATAGGCATTTTGCATTGGTTGGCATTTTTGTTTTTGAATCTTTATCATTAGCTTAGCACATTTAGTGAAAGATTGCATTTTACTTCTGAGTTGCAGAGTTAAAATTGAAGATTGCACTATTTTTATTTATCATATCATTCACTGAAAAGTTAAAGTTAGGCTTTGCATTATATCTATTTTTATTTTCATGCAGAGTCATAACACCATGAGTTTCATTTCCATACCTTTTTGAGTAACCACAACCAATAAAATTTATTCTTTAAACTAAAATTGATTAGTCGTTGTTTTATTTCTAGGGTGCAGAAACTAGCTTAGGATTTAGTGCCTTGGAATAGGATTTTGTGAGTAAAATTCTCCAAGGCAATTAAATCAACATATGTGTCTGAGACAGGGAGTTGAGAAGTCCATTGTATAATTGATAATATCAGGAGGCTCCACTCACACCGGAGTTAATCATGAGGTTGTGTGAAGTTAGTTGAAGGGATAACCCCTGGATACTCACCTAGCGTCAAAGATATTTATGTGGATTGATTCATATTTGGGGATATTGCTAGTGCCCATACCTCTGTGAGAGGTGGTGCTTTCAAGGTTTCAGGATTTTCTACCCTTCCCATATGGTGATCCGGACTTACGACTGCTCACCTATGCATCGGTTATACAGTGGTTTATTAGCTTCTTGACTTAGGTATCTCATAGGTTACTTGCAGGGGTTATTCTGCTTGTACCCTGAGTCAGATAAGGGTCGGACAACACACAACATTTATGGAGGATTACCTCTTCGGGGGGATCTGACCGACTAGTTTTTAAGCCTACGAGGGCCCTTATAACTAATTTTTTTACCTCCAAACTTTAGCAGGGAGTCTCAGGTCCCTCTTGGACGAGACACAACTTCTTTAGCAAGGGAGGCCACTCAGCCACTTTATCCCGTTTGCATGCATATTGGCCGTTTGACTTTTTGGTATGCTCTTTGACTACTAGCTGACCATAGGATTTCATGTTGAGTCTTTGTTATCATGGATAGTGGAGTTCCTTTTCCTCCCTCATTTACTACTACCCCCCCCGCCATGACGTTCATGGGGGAAAATCGATCCTCTTTTTATAATGGTATGCAAAATTATGGTACTCAGTCAATGCCTTGGGTCTCTAATCATTTTTCTCATGGTATGTCTGATATGTTCTCGCACTTTCCATCCTCTGTCTTGCCTCCTTATGTGAATACAAGTTTTAGGTCTGGGGGCATGATGCCTCCTTCTTATCCCTCTTCGTTTGGAGGGAGTCATATCCTTCAAACACCTCTTACGATAGGAGGTTGGAATCTTCCTTCCTACGAATCCACTATGTGAGAAGTAAATGCCCAATTAAGTAATCATTCTACTTATCACACTCCATCCACTTATCCTTCTTCCACTATGTCAGTTCCTATGAACACTTTTCCCATGGCGGACCTTCGTCTGTCCTCTGGTGTTTCATCCGGGGGGAGTTATTTTTATAGTATGGGTAACCCCCCTCACGAAGTTCCTTTGTCTTGGGGCAACATATATCCTCACATGAGTAACCCTTGTCATTTTGCTTTCTCTTCACAAGTGGCTTCCTCAGTGTCGATGCCCTTACAACCCTTTATGAATTAGTATGGAGGAGTATACTATCATGTTGGACTGGGATAGGGTGTAAACCAGGATCCTTCTTGGCCTGCAATTTCTCAAAACCAATCTTTCCTCGGACCTTGGTCTAAAATGCCACAATTCATCACCACCGCGAGTCCAGTCACTGTTATTCATACTTGAGCTCCATCTCCTACCTCTACTAGTCATGTTGGAGAATCATCGACAACCTCTGCAAGTCATGTTGAAGACCTGCAACCAACCACTGCAATTCATGCTGGGGGCACATGTCTAGTCACTGCTAGTCATACTGGAGATCCATCTCCTACCTATGCTAGTCATGTTGGAGATTGGTCAATAACCTCTATGAGTCATGTTGAAGACCTACAACTAGCCACTGCAAGTCATGCTAGGGGCACATATTTGGTCACTGCTAGTCACACTGCAGATCCATCACCAACCTTTGCTAGTCATGTTGGATATTCGCTACTAGCCTCTACAATTCATGTTGGGAGCATGTCACCAACCACTGCAAGTCATGCTAGGGGCATTTGTATGATTGAGAAGCCTAGACGTCTTAGACATAAGCCTAGATTCCTTTGCAAGACTTGTGAAGGAATTCACCTTACTCATTTTTGTCCTGTTACTGCTGGGATACCAAAAGCATGGGGCTCACCTAAGGGCCCTTCAGGTTCTGAGGCATCTATGGTTTCACAACATTATGTTCCTTATTTGGTTGATACAATAGTCATGCCGATGTAATCTTCAGCTGTCACCCCTTTTCTTGTAGGGGTTGATGTGTCCTTTGACCTTGTTGTCTCACATCTCGTTCAACCTGTCATCACGTCGATGCAATCTTCGACCGACACCTCTCCTATGTTCGAGGTTGATGTGTCTCTTGACCTTGTTGTCTCACATCTTGTTCAACCAATGGTCATGTCGATACAATCTTCGACCGACAACACTCCTTTTTTTTGGGGTGATGCACCTCTTGACCTTGTTGTCTCACATCCTATTCAACCAATGGTTGAGGAAGTGGTGATGTCGATGCAATATTCGATCGACCCCACTCTTCTCTTGGAGAGTGACAAGTCTAAGGAAGTGATCATTCCAATGTAATTCTTCGTCGATCCTTCTCTTCTGGTTTTGGTTCTATACCTTCTATGTCATCTCCTTAGAATTTCTGGTACTTCACCTTTTGAACAAGAGAGAGTTTTACTCTTCCTGAGTTCTCTCGCTCCAAGTCTTGATGAGGTTCCATTTTATTGGGGTGGTCTCATGGGGTATCCAATGCCTCCACCTATGTCTTTTCTAGGAAGAGACATTATATGATATATCACAGAGACGATAACCTCCGGTAGCACTTTGTCCTCCTCGACTTGGAGAGATTTGGGTCTTCCTGAGATTGTGTCGGTCTTTCGAAAGATACCAACATTCCACAGAAGGTCCGCAAAGGAGCCTTGGCCTCCCCTGTGGATTTCTGCCTAGAATCTTCCTAATGAGTCTTAGTTAAGCTCTTTTCCGACTCGTTATTAAAAATTGAAAATATATCCAAGTGATTTGCCCCTTTCACACTCATTAAAATTGGATTTGAAATGTCATGAGTCTTAGTTAAGCTCTTTTCCGACTTGCTATCAAAAATGGAAAAGATCATTGAGTGAACTTGCCTTTTTCACACTCGTAAATTGGATTTGAAAAGACGTCTATTTGGCACAAGTTTACCCCTTTTTCACACCAAGTAGACTAAAAGATATAAAAAAGGACATTTTTTGGCGTTAAAATGTGATTGCATCTCATGCCCTTGCTTGTAGTTTTGAGTCTTTAACCGGTTCTCTCTTTGCGTTATAAACCATGGCCCAAACAGTTTGCATCCTCAACCAAGCAGAGCCTTGTTTATATCCTTCGCAATTTGACACCCTATACCTTGGAAGGAACATCACCCCGAGTGTCTATCTCCCACATGCATTTCCTTGCATTGAGCATAGGTACATTCCACTACTAGAACTAGTTTTGCTTACTTGAGACACTCGTTCCCTCCTCTATATCATACCATTCACTTGTTATGAAAAAACAAAAAAAGACGGGCAGGAAGGGAGTACTATATTGTAATTGGCAGCAGTTGTGTCACCTTTGAACAGAGCACAAAGTTATTGAGTCCTTGCGTCATCATAATTTTGGGTTTAGCATGGCCTTAGGAAGCTAATCTCGTTATAGAATTTTTTCTACCGACTGGTTAATCTTCCAGTCACTATAGAGAACATTATGAATGCCTCTTGCATCTAGTTGTCACATCATTAAGTCTATGATGTCATATTCCACCATATGTCTCATGGTCTTGTTCAAAGGAAGTTTATCAACCCGTGTCGACCACTCCTCAGAAATCTTGACTTTGCATGTCGTCCATACCCTCAGTTTGTCTCAGAATCACATGATACTTTGGTCTTATGATGCATCCTGGCCCTACTTTCATCATTGGTAGGTCACCTTGAACTCAACAATCGACATTTCATCATGGGTCATTGACTAGGTGGTTTCCCTTGTGTTCGACGGCAAGACATCTATTCACACTTTGGGATTCGTGCAATGTCGTTGATGCCATTATCCTTATTGGTGGTTTCCACACCTTTGTTAGCAGTTTTCATTGTTGGCTGCTATTCCGAGGGTCTTTTCATGTATCGTTTGCATTTGGCACATGTGAAAGACGCACAGGGTCGTTGGTTCGTGAACATGTTCTTCGTCCGATCTCCAGCAAATCATGAAGCTCATGCTTTGTTCCTCGTGCTGACCGATGAGAGATGCCTTAACGCTCTCCTTTCCACGGGTCTCTTTCCATCGAATTCAGCTCATGTGTTCTAGATATGAGACCTAGAGTTTTATGAGTACCTTGAGGCTTGCAGTCATTAGTGGCAGGCTCTCTCGCCATTGAAAGATGGGAATACATCAATGTCTCTTGATCAATGGATCTCTCAAGTGTTTGACACCTTCCCCTTTATTCACATTTGTAGAGATGTACTTGGTGCCTTGATACCTACTTTCATCATTGGTAGGTTGTCTCACGTTTGTTAACGGTATACCTCAATGACTGGTAATCAAATGATGTATCATTGTGTTCGACCTCAACTCATTTATTCACATGATGTAGACTTGCACCATTGGTAGATTGTATTGAAGACTTGAAGACATCACTTTGTGAATGCAACTTTCCTGAGCTGTTGCTTCCATTTCATTGGACCAGTACCTATTTGAATTCAGCGATCATGGGAGATTAGATTGTACTCCATGGTATACAGATATCTTCAAATTGATTTTGGGACTGGTTTCACTGGGCCTTGTTCCTGACTATGATAGCTATTGGCATGTAACCGCATTTATACTTGCCTACTCATGGCCATGAACACTTGTTGGTATATTTTCCACATGGATCTGCATTGTATTCTTGGCAACCATGTATGCAAAGTTAGTACATAATGTAATGAGCAATTGAGTTCGTCCAGTTGGTTCTCTACCACTCCACTTCTGGGTTATTTATAATGTATTTCGGCCATCACAGATACTCCTCTGATCTCACACATTAGGGGGCATCTGTTATAGCAAGATTTTCCTCCATAGATGATTTTAGGGGCTAAATTTCGCTCATGGGCTAATTTTCCATGGTTTTTCCAAAAATGAAATTCGCTATTTTAAAAATGATTCACCCAAATTCTATAGGACAAAATTATTTTACCTTAAAAATCGCCAAAATTTTATAAAAACGATATAAATCCTTAGATATTTGAATATTTTTACAAAAATATCGCCAAACATTTATAGTTGGCATATGAAGGATAAGTAAGATTCGCCAAGGCTTCTACATTTTAAAACAAATTTCCATCCTTAAAATCATCCCTGTTTACCTCACCATTGCTATCTTGCACAGAGGGCCTTTTTCCATTTACCTATGCAGACTTATCAACCCCTTTTTGATAATTCCAGAGCCACAAATATATATTTTTCCACATATATGCTCCCTAACTGCTTTGCAAGATGTGTATATGCTTGTTGCTCCACTATAGCTCACATATATCGGGATTTGTGCTAGAAAATACAAAATGAGGTCAGGTTTCCATGTCACGAAAGAAGATATCTTATCTTTGGCCTTCCAAATACTGGAAACGTTCTGACTCAGCCCTTTAGTTGCATTCTGGAGGCTATAAGAGCACAATTTCGAGCTATGGAAAAAGGAGGAGAAAGCATTCAACTTTGAGAGAAAAGTTACTCTGGAGATATTACTTCATATTGAGTTTGCATCCCTTTGTCCCTCAAGTCTGAACACAATGTTCAGCCCCCAAGATCTTTCCTTATTGTCAAGAGGACCTCATTACCTCTTTGCTATGAGCTTGCCTTTGGTGGAGGATTGAAGTGGTGGAGACCTAGTTGGAAGGAACTTGGTTTCTTGGTTTTGAACCGTGCCGACACGAAATTCTGTAATGTTGATACTTATGTTGATCAATCATTAATAGAAATACTCCTTTCCCTTCCTATCGATATCTTGCAAATATATGATTATTATCCATGGGCATGTTTGTAATGTTTATTAATGGATTGTGCTATCTGATGTGCTAACTCATTTTATATATTGTCACTATATACTTTCATCGTTTGTTTGTTGAGAAATTCTTGCAGGTGTAAATATTTGGGTCAAAGTGCTCAACGGTGGAACGACATCAAAGGATTGGATCAAGGTAGGCTTCTTCCTCGTATTGCACATTAGTTTATATAGAACATGTTGGAATTGAGTTGATTTCTGTAGTCATACCTATCTGTTGTGGTTTACCCTTGGCCATAGAGGGTTTTTCCCTTGTAACAACTGTGCCACTCTGAATAGAGGCTACCTTGTAGCCTCGCATTCCCTTCTCGACATCTCCATAGGTTTCTTTGATATTCACTGCTAGCACTTTGTTTGTGGTCTTTCCAGGATAAAAATCATGTGGGTCAGGGCCCTGCATGTTGAGTCCTGTGATCCGATTAATCAAGGTCGGATCCACTATGACACAACGGTTCAACCACAAGTAGCCTTTGTGATAGAAAGACAGAAGAAACTTTACGCATGCATTCACCTCCTGGTGCCTGCCAAAGTGCGGGATCTTCATGACATTCAACAATTTTGACTGCGCGAGGTTCTGGGTCCAAGACTGTAGGACGATCTTCGAGTTCTTTCCCTTCGTCTTCATTAGATACTTGTGCAGGGCAAGCATATTGTAGAATTTCATGTCACTGAGGTTGAAGTCGCTAAACTTCAATGCTGCAAGCTTGTCCTGATCGGAATGAACCACGCGCACCCCTTTAGGCAGGTACACAGTCATCATAGCATACTCAAATTCTCAGGGAACACTGTCATGGTTGATTTCACCACGCAGAGGGGGTAGGTAAGCGGGAAAAATGCTTGGAATCATTTTAGCATTCACAAGATCATCCTTCTACTTTGTTCGCTTCTCATCGACTTGTTGGGACAGTCTGGCTTAAGCAGCAGATGGAGAAGTTGCTACTCCTCGTTTCGATGATGCTAGGACTCCGGTGGACATTCCTCTTTCCGACATGACTCTCTCAGTCATTAAATCAAGGAGGACCTCTGTGATGGATTCTTCAACTGCAGTGAGCTCATTAGACATACGCGCTCGAGAGAAATAATCGGGGTCACGATGATCTCAGATACTACACTAGTATGAAAAATCAGATCGCAATGACCACTGTATACAATCGTTGGTTTTGTGGGCTTCGAATTCTCAATTGTCAAAAGTGTTCTTCGGGCATGGCGCGACGAGCTAAATAAGAAATTCGACAACAGTCTCCTTGCAACGGGTATGAAGCTTCCATTAACGTTGATATGTCCGTTATGGAAAGGTCCAACGGTCTGGTGGCGATCCTTTAATGCTTTTCTATCCGTTCGGGGTGAAAGTCGAACGAGTATATCAGTCCAAAGGCTATATTGCTTCGCCATGGCAAAGTGCCATAGGTCGTTGTTCTAATATCTCGGCGAAGCTCAAATTCTGCAAGTTTTCTTTCTGCGATGTTCCATATGGAATCTCTTGTAACTTTTCAATATTCGTGCTCTTCTTACTTACTTTCTAGCCTTCTTCCCGGTAATCTTCAACTCAGTCTATGTTTTTATGTTCTGATTCCTATTTTCTTTTAGCATAGTCACTGCGCGTTGTTGAGATTCTCTCTGGGATAATAATTCTTCTTACTCTGGGATAGGTGCTTCAGTCTTCTGCGAGCCTTCTGACATTCTTTCAGCTTCGATATTGGGGTCTCTAGTGTCAAGGAGATTCGATCTGTTCTTCTGTTCTTCAATCAATTGTGCAATCTTCTTGGTCATAAAATCTTTTAATTCTTGTTTCTTCTGTTCCAAAATTTTTGTTTCTTCCTTCCGTCTAACTTGATATCTGTCAATCCAAGGTTTTCCAAGTAACATAGTAAATAGGGTGTTGTCCTCAATAAATTTAATAATCTCAAAATCTTCTTCAGTCGAAGTTCCATTAGCATTCGTAGATATCTGAGTGATCCTTCCACATAGGTTTACCAATTTTCCTCTGAAGAGTCCTATTCCTCCTAGTGAAGGGATCATGGTAGGATTCTCTATAGCTTCCCATGTTCTCTTAGTCATGATATTCATCCGTGTTTTCTCATCTAGAACACAATCAATGTCGAAGTCCCCTATCCATACTTCGATGCATTCTTTTTCTTTAAAGATCTATGATAATCTGACATGTCGGTGTTCATTTAGGGTTTCTTTCATCTGAATTAATACATTCTCTGATCCTTTCTAAGGTTCTACTATCTCTAGAGTTGCCTTAGGATTCAGATTCATTTCTTTGAGCCTATCAATCATTCTAGGGCAATCCAATACTTCATGATCTAGAGCTTTGCAACAAATACAATCTACTATCTCTAGAGTTTCCTTAGGATTCAGATTCATTTCTTTGAGCCTATCAATCATTCTAGGGCAATCCAATACTTCATGATCTAGAGCTTTGCAACAAATACAACTAGGTTTTCCACCAAGGCATTCCTTAGCTAGATATCTCAGTTTTCTGCAACTGTAACAGAGGGTTGATCCTCTCTTTCTTGTAACTGATCCCCAACCTCTTATATACTTTGCACCAGGATCATAGAGGCCAAACTACAACAAATTATTTATAGGATCCTGCATCCATTTGTTATTCCAAACATTCTTTCTATGCATAGGTATAACATATCTATCACTATTCTTATCAGATCTATTCATATCAAACCTTGTTTCATCTAATAATGCCCTAGTTTTCAATCTAGGACAGAATCTATCAAGAATACCTAGATCCATGTTCTAGAAACAAAAAATTTCCACTTATCTTACATCTACAGAGCACAAAGCTTTCAGATATAGAACTTTCTTACCTTTATCAGAGCACAGAGCTTACAGATCTTACCATTTTTAATCAAAAAATCCCACTTTTACCTTTCTTAGAGTACAAAGCATTCATACCTTGCTTCTTTAGTATCAACGTCTTTTCTTGTAGATCTGATCTCTTTCTTTCTTGTCACAAAGCTTCACAAGTCAAGTAGAACACTGCGCACTAGGGCAACAGATCTACACACAGAGCTTTCTTTGCACAAATCTTCTTCTTCTCTAGTTCCCAGCAATCATAGTTTCAGTCCCGATAATGAAACCATTTGTTACCACAAGGGAAGACCCATGGTTCAATGCTCAAGATCGCACCAACAAATCCCTAACTACCATCCCTTTCAACAACACCTACGAAGCAGATGAAGTCTCACCCCAGGTAGAGGCAGGGGTGGTTGCAAGACTTAGGTGTCTGCAACCTTAGCTGGGAAAAAGATCTGTGATTCTATCCTTATAGCGCACTTAGCATCGATTATTCATCAATATTCAACCCTTCTTATACTTCATAGAATGCGCAGAGCATCACAACATTCACTTAGATCTAAGATATTTCAGCACTTGGAAACAGTAAAATAGATCAAATCCAATAGATTAGCACTAAGCATCTTCATACACATCAGATCTAACATTCATACACATCTAAGAAGCACAAATCCTAAGTAGATCTATCTAAATATATCAAAGAACTTAGCAACGGAAGAGATAAACGCATCAAATCAAAGAACAAAGCATAATACATAGATTTACATGGTTCACCCCCTCCCTGGGGCTACGTCCACCAACTCTTCTTCTTTATTAGTGTCTTCAATCGGTTACAACACAAAGACACTCAAAACCTTTACTTCACACAAGACAGAAGATTCGTGCAGCTCGCTAGATCCTTCTTCCTTGTACTTCAGCACATAGCCTTCTACAACCTCTTACAACAACTAGCACTTAGCTCTGCAAGCCTCTTACAATCATGCATGGAGCATTTAAAATCCACATCCGATCACACAGATCTAACTACTAGCACTAATCCATCAACCATTCTTACATTGCCTAAGTATCTATTTATACATTAAAAAAGTGGGCCTAAGCGTGGGTAAACCCACGGGCCGACATCCCTTTCCCATTACATTAACCCAAAACCCTAAAAGAGGCCCAAAAGTGGATTGAGATCCTGTGATATCTGCTTCGCTTGGCATTCCTTCTTCGACTAGCTGTCGAAGTCCCAAAATAGGTCAAAAATGACCAAGGTTACGCCAAAACTTGGTCAAGGGCCAACATTGAATAAAAGTGGAAGATACAACCGAAATGCCCTGATGTCGCAAGTTCCCTTTTAGTTTTCCTTCGTTCCAACACACACATATACTTGTTCTGAGATTTGCATGAATATGATGTTCAAAATTTTGATGGGCAAATGTAGACCTTAAGTATCAACTGAAATAATATTCTTCACACAATCTCTAGCCTATTCTTCCAGCAATCCTTTGCTCAACTTTGCTTAACTGTGCTTAACCTTTTCCATGAGAAGCCCATTATTATATAGGATAATTTGAAGTGGTTAAAGGGATGAGGATGATCCCACCAGATCAGAGAAGTCAATAGGATCATAACCATACGGACGCCACCTCACATTCCAGAAGATTCCCCTTCTAGAAAATTCTTGAACCTCTTTCCTCTTTTGGATTTCAAACGTCGTCGCACCCTACCTATATGGCATCCTACAAAAATCTCGTAGGCCAGCTATAGAGAAGCCTGCGGAAATCATGGATTTCCACACTGTACACTATGGGTAGCCTACGTCGTGCTTCTAAAAATTAGTCTTGTAGGGGAGGAAAGTAGTCACTTTTCTCAAGAAAAAATTGATTTTGAGGGCCTGATTACATGCTTGTAAAGTCATCATCAGAGTGACCAAAATAATGTGTAATAGAATTCCCCCCAAAGTATGAGGTCGGAACTTTTGATGACCAAAATACTTTGTAAAATACGTTTGTGTGTTGGGAACAAAGAACGCACCAATCGGGAACCTACAAACAAACAAGCATCTGCACAATATGATACCATGTATGAAGTAGGCATTCCCATGTTCAGACTACAAATGATTGAACTCATAAGTGTAATTCATGGCCACTAATGATACACTGTTGATCCATGTCATCAAAATGTTACATAGCCACCAGGAATACACTGTGGATCTATGTATGAGAAAAATTTGGATGCAACCATAGCCATGAGAGATACAAAGTGGATCTATGTGTCAATACAAATCATCCATATTCCATCGCAACCTGGACCATGAATGATGAGATCCAGGGTCTTCAATCCCGTCATCCATAAGTACGAATCTAGCCATGTGATTACAGGTGTTGGAGTCGAACATAGTTAGAAACTACTTGATTACCGGTCATTAATGAAATATCGTTAACAAGTTCAAGGGAAATCACCATTGATGTCAATGATTCCCATGGTACTGCAGTACAATCCAATGAATGTGAATAAATGAAATGAAGTTGAACATTCGATAGAATCTTTTGATCAGGGACCAATGATGTGAATCCACTGTCAAGAGCAAAGAAACCTACCATTAGGGCATGTAGGCTCTAAGGTACTAAACAATTTCTAAGTCTCGTCCCTAGATAATGATTTGAAGTTGACAAGAAGAGACTCGTCACAAGAGGGCCTTGATGCATTCCCCATCAATGAAATGAAATAAGTAACACATTTAGGATAGAGTAAAATATGAATATGATATGATACTGACACAGGGAAGGCCGACATGGTGGGAATTGACAACTACAGATGGCCGACTCAAGAGAGGGCTTATTGATAGTTCTCTTGAACATATGGATGACACGATGACAGTCTTGGCAGCATTGAATCAAAGACGACCCAAGATATAAACTTGCAGAAAGTTAGACGAGAGACAAATGGATTTCACAACCTGGATTCAAATGATGAAAAAGGGGGTGTCATGTTCAAGAGCGAGTCTTCGCTGCCACTAATACATATACAGAGACACATTTCTTTCCCAAATTTTCCCCCACCATTTCTGGTGAGTACCTCTTTATTTTTACACAAGCTTGAGGAGGATAACATGTTCTTCTAATGTAAGCTCATCCTTTGGATGAGTCCCTCAGAGTATTTTTAACGAACCCTAAGAAGGAGTGGTTCGGTCCCATGCGATTCTTTCAACGTTTGTTTAACGATTCCAAAGATAGAAAACTCAGAGGTTTTTCATGTTTATAGAGTCTGAAAAATACTTAAAGAGAACTCTCTCAGTTCCTTTTTCATAAAATAGTTTGATAGGACCGAAAAAGTGATAAAATGTCACCCATCGAACGTTTTATTCAAATACTTTTACGAGCGTGATCAGAGCAAGGTTGCTCGGCAATATTTTCGTTTTTATGGAGTGTGAAAAGAGATTAAACGATACTCCATGTGTGTCGCTTTTTGTGTTACCATGATGAGTACGAAAATAAAACAAAAGTATACTCAGTTGCGTTCTCATAAATTTTTGAGCACAAGAGTGAACGAAGAGTGAAATAGAGGTTTCACTAAAACCCCCTAAAAAGTATTGATATGCGTAATGAAGAGAAAACAAATTACGGAACAAACATCCATACTCTGTTAATTAGGACCCTAATATTCTTCTTGTAAGAAACAAGACACTCATGAGGCTATTAGACTTGAGGGTTTAAAACAAAATGCATTTATATAATATAAAATATTATGAAAAAGGGTAAAAAGTGAAATAAATAAGAATAAGAGCTCCTTTTACCATTTCATTCGCATTTGGTCAAGAACTTGTCTAAAAACTTCTTTTTTACCCCTTACTTTGGCTGTCAATTGCGAGGAGAACATGTGACCATTCGATGAATGGTCTCTGTTAAGATGGTAAGCTCTTCATCCTCTTCCTTTTGAATGGATTGAAATTTGTTTTTAGTGGTTAAAAGATGTTTTTTGGGTGAGTTTTTGGGCCGGTAGGCATGCGCTAGGGCCGCCGTAGGTGACTAGTATCGGGCCCTACAAAAATCAAGGATTTCCATAGGATCCCAATGGCTCAACTACAGAAATCCCGCACTGTAATTGAAGCCCAGTTGCGGTGACCGAAAACCCAAAAAGAAATGCATGCGTTGGACCAAAAAGAATTCAAAAAATGATGATTAAAGTTGTTGATTTTCTTCTCTCATCTCCCTGCAGGTGTTTGATTGCCAAAATTTTGGAGTGAAGAGAACGAGAGCACAAGGATGATGAATTCATGGCTTTGAATGATCTGGGCACCATCAATTCCCTTCGACAGTGTGGCTTGTTAAAGTACTTCAAAATCCAGGGCATGAGAGCCCAACTGAGACTATTATAGTACTTGGTCCACATGTGGGACGCAGACCAACAAGTGTTTCATGTGGGTGTCCATGTTCTTTCCTTGGACATTGAAGATATTTACTTTTTGACAGGGCTATCCTGTCGTGGGGCACATTTGACCCTAATAGGGGGTCGAGGTGGTGGCTTGCCGATGAGAGAGTACATCCATTGGTATTGTGAACCTGAGGGCAAGAGGCGCAAAGGTAAAGTGGCCATCAGAGGAGTTCAGGATATGACTCTCAGGACCATTCTCTTTACTATTGCATGGATGGTGGGAAGTTCTTCACTGCACATGGCCCTCCAGAGTTATTTTCAATACACCATTGAATGCACAGAACCTCGAGTGTTCAATTGGTGTGATGGTATGCTCTGTAGTATGAAGACACAACTCACTAAAAGAAAGAATGGAGACCTAAATAAGTTTGGGTATGGGTCCATTTTGGTGTCTTTCTTCTTAGAAAGAGTCCCTTGTTTGTGGCTGTAGGTAGAGTGGGGAATACCAGCCCCACGAGATCCAAGAATGAAATGGTGGTGTGACCTTATGGCTCGACATGTAGTGGGCCCCATTGTCAAGTACAATGATGAATTTTTTGACTAGTTAAGGCCCCAAATTTTGATGATTGATGATTATGCATATGTCAGCCTGGACTTTCAGGGTGATCCCGACTTGGTTCTCCCTTAGAGAATTCAGTGGGGAAATCTAGGTAAGAAAGACATTTTGTTATTTATAGTGTTTTTGTTGATTTTTAGGATATAAGATGTTTTTTGTGTTTTCGATCTAAAGACTAATCAAAAACTTTTGGCCAAGCAGATGTAGGGCCACACTGGCCTCCGAGCACATCTCCAATCCAGAGAAGAGGAGATTTAGGTGTAGTAGCAGGGTGGGATGCTAGCGACTATGAGGCAATGGAGCAGAACCTGGAGGGTATGACAACAGGCATTCCCGACATCTTGATCGAAGAGATCCTGAAGTGTTATCAATGCCATACTGTAGGCGTGTCTAGCTCACTTAGTCAGTTACTTCGTAGGGTGGCATGGGTAGTAGTATGCTACCATGAGCAGCATCCATGATGCTATTTTGTAGAAGCCATGGGATTCATATTTTGATATTTTGGTCCTTGTATGGAAAACATTTTTGTAAAACATTTTATCATTATATATATATATATATACATGAGGCTTCTACTGGCTTACTCTACTTCTATATACAATGTGTAATGTGTGATTGGATTTATAAATGTCTCAAATGTATGTCTAACACATAATTAGCTAGAGCATCAGTTAATGTATTTAGACATCTAGGAATGTGTTGATATTCAATATAATCGAAATAATGTTCCAAGAGGTGAATTCATAGATATACCTGTAAAAAAAGTAGGACTTTGGATAGTATAGACATTATTTAACTGGAGCACTACTAGTTCTGAATCAAGTTGTACAATGAAGTGACAAATCCCAAGTGAAATAGAATCGGTCAATCATTCGATGATTGCGCTATAGTCCACGATATTATTGGTTGCATGACTGAGGGAAACACTTTGTAGACTGATAAGTTCATTGGTAGATGCATAGATTTCCCAAGCAGCAGAAGCTAGGTTCTGAGTACTATGGCTAGTACCATCGACGAAGCCAATATAGGGTAGTGAAGATACCGACATCTAGAAACCAAGAACAACGCAAGGTAAGCCATTGGGGGTGGAAACCAAATAACGAAAAGCACACAAAAGTAACACACAAGAGTATGGTATAGTAAAAGTACAAGCACTCATGCAAAGACAATCTAAGCATAGTACTTCTTCAAGTAAATCCTATTTCTAGGTTCACTCAAAGGAATGCCATCATAATATACTAACTCATAAGCTCCCTTCTCTAACACTCGTTTGACGATATATGGTCCTCGCCACATAACTTCGAATTTTCCGGCTCCTAGTAGATCACGATCTTCTTCATAGAGGAGAACTAGATCTCCCTCAGAGAAAACATGTGGCTTGACATGCTTGTCATATTGGGCTTTTACACGTTTTTTCTGGGTTTCAATAACTAGGGTGGCATCACGACGGGTCTCATCTAATTGCATAACATGCAATAGATGTTCTTCTTCGGAAGAGGTGTTTGGGAGAAGTTCGATGGATAGATTTAGAGATGGTATTTCACATTCAATAGGGAGAACAACTTCAATGCTGTAGACTAGTTGAAAAGGGGTAGATCCCGTAGCAGACTTCACAGATGTCTGATAGGCCCATAATGTTGAAAACAACATTGTGTGCCAACTGGTCTTATGGATTCCTATTATCCGACGAAGCATAGTGATAAGGATTTTATTTATTGCTTCAACTTGGTCATTGGCATGTGGATAGTAGGGGGTTGAGTTTTTGTGCCAAAGATCCAACTTGTCGGTAAGTTCAGACATCATAAAGTTTCGAAAACGGCTACCGTGATCAGTAATGATATCTTGCGGGATCCCAAATCGATTAATAATATGATTAAATATGAAAAGGGTTGCATTTTTCCCAGTATTGTCGAATGTAGGCGTCTGCTCCGCCCATTTCGTGAAATAATCCACAGCAACGATAATGTATCCATGCCCCCCGGCCGAGTGAGGGTTACATGTCATGAAATCGGTACACCATTTTGTGAAAGGTCCGACAGAAACTATAGGGTGTAAGGGAGCGGGATGTGATCTTATTTTATTATTGTACGTTTGGCAAGCATGTCATTTTTGGACAATGGTAATACAGTCCTTGAATAAAGAAGGCCAAAAATACCCTGCTTGTAAAATCTTTTGGGTAGTAGCATACCCAGACATGTGACCACCACATGCTCCAGAATGACAGTCATTCAAGGCTTTCTCATCCTCGTCATAAGTGAGACATTATCAAAAAATGGAGTCAACCCCATGACGATAAAGAGTGTCACCAAGGATGATATATTGACGAGCTTGATATCATATATGACGATGGTCAGCGCTAGATAGATCGAGGTGGAAAGTTTAAGTATGGAGATATATAATGATATCTCCATACCAAAGGTCATCGAAACTAATCAGAAAAAGAGATTCATCGGGTAAATAATCTACTGCTATGTTTTTTGTCTCAGTGCAGGGAAGGTCACACATCAATTCGACAAACATCAAAGATTTCTTAGAATTAGCGCGTTCAAATTCTAAGTCAAACTCTTGGAGAATCACTATCCATTTAGAGTACTTTCCCCCTAGCAATTGGCATGTAAGAATGTGTTGCATGGGGTTGCAATTGGAAATTACAGTGGTCTTGCGTAATAGGATGTAGTGACGAAAACGTTGGATAGCTTGAACATCTACCAGGGCCAGTTTTTCAACATGTAAATATTTGGTTTCGGTGGTCGTGAGACTCCGACTCAAATAATAGATGACATGTTCATCATGTGAATCATCTTCTTGGACTAGAACCATGTCGATGGTAGAGTCTGGGGCAACGAGATAAAGGAAGTAATCTCGACTATAATCGGGTGGGAAAAGTAACGGGGTACGGGTTAAAGTCAGTTTCAAATCTTCGAAAGATTTGTTGGCAGTGGAATCCCATACAAACCCAAAACCTTTCTTTAGCAGTCGAGTAAATCTGAGCATTAAATGAGCATAGTTTGGGATGAAATGAAGTAAAAACATTGTTTTCCCTTGCAAACTTTGAAGCTGGCGAAGTGAAGAAGGAGGAGGGATATTGAGGATCGCCTCGACCTTCAAAGGATCGACCCTGATCCCCTAGCGTGAAATGATAAAACCTAGAAGTCGGCCGGACTCTACACAAAAAACACATTTGTGTGGGTTTAAGCGTATACGATAGAACCAACAACGAAGGAAAATGGCTCGAAGGTGTGCCAGATGGTCACTACGATGCATGGAATGCACTAGTAGGTCATCTAGATATGGCTGTACAATGTTCTTAATATCATGAAAATCATAAGACATGGCACGTTGAAAAGTCACACCGGCATTCTTTAAACCGAAGGGTAGTTTTCGGTATGCAAAGGTGCCCCAAGGAAAAATAAAAGCAATTTTGTGTTGATCCATAGACAAGATGTTGATTTGATTATAGCCGGAGAAACCGTCCATTAAAGAGAAGATTTAACTTCTAGCACAATCGTCGACAATCTGATCAACTAAGGGGGTGGGAAAGTTTTCCTTAGGACAAGCTTGATTGATATCCCTATAATTGACACAGACATTGATCGTACCTTGTTTCTTGTTAACCGGAACGAGATTTGATACCCAATCAATTAAAGCCACAGGATAAATAAAGCCAGCTTTAAGAAGTTTTTCGACTTCAAGCTTAATAGCAGCTTCTTTATGGGGGTGGACCAGACAAAGTCTCTGCCAGATGGGTCTAGCACTCGGGTACGTCTTAATTTCATGTACAACAATATCATGGTCAATACTCGAAATTTCTTCATAGATCCAAGCGAAGATGTCACGAAACTCTTGGAAAAGTGATTTATATGCGACAACCTCGTCAGTGGAGCATGAAGCTTTGATGTGAACATTTTCAACAACTCCAGGTTTAATGGATATGTCAAGGGGGGTGGTGGGCAAAATATTACTTAAGTTCCCTTCATATAACACATCGTGTGACGACTCGGGAACAGAGGAAATGATAGCAACAGTCGACAGAGTCAAAATCTGTTTGTAACTCTCGATGTTGTGTTGTTCGAGGAAGAGAATGGAACAATGATGTCCATCATCCCAAGGGGTGTCTTCCATCGATATAACTGACATAATCATCTTGTTTGTGGGAAAAATAACGTGGAATGAGTCAGGAGATGAATCACCAAGAGAGAGGGTAGAAGGGGTGGTCGATTGAATGGCTTGATAAGCAGATTCAACCAGACTTAAAGGAATTTGGTTGTCGTAGCGAGGATAATCACCAGGTTTGGGTATTACCCACGGGTCGGAAGATGTGTGAGTTTTGTGAACGGAGGTGGAAATCATGTTGATCAAGGAAACCAAAGGAGGTGAAACATCAAGAGGTGGGATTGTGAACATACCCATCAAAGTCGAATCTTTAAGGAGGCCCACACCAATGTTCTCATACCTAGGCGGTGTCTTCGTGATAAAAGGTACATTGCTAGTACGGGTGTTAGAGTTGAAAAAGGCTATCTGGTCGAAAGTAATGACCTTTCCTTGATGTGGAAAATGTATAACACGAAAAAGGGTAGACACAACGGCGTGCATCGCATCAATCCAGCTACGGCCAAGTAAGAGGTTATAATCGAGAGGTGCATCAAAGACCACTACTTCAACATTGACCGATTTGCCTTCCAACGTAATAAACAATGAAGGAAGTACATTGTAAGGCTTAAAGCCAGAGCCATTAAAGGCTTTAAGCATGTTTTGTGATTTAGTAAGAGGAGGAGAGCCGATGGCCTTCCAACAGGAAACAAACATTACACACGTGGAGGCACCCTCATTAGTAACAGTCCTACAGATGTTCTTGTTGTAGACAACAACTTGTATTTGGAATGCTAGTTGAGGGGGGAGTCTCAGAATGTGATATTCAAGGAAAAAAATTATCAAATTTGTATCCATAGGATCAATTCCACCGATAGCCTTTAACATAGCCTTCCATTGAGCAGGGAAACTTTGAAGGACTTCGAGAGTCGACATCACAGAAGGTGCTTGCACCAGATCTTCTACAATACTGTAGTTCTGAGCAGCACATGCATGAGGGTTGAAGGTGGACTTTCGAACAACACCCTTTGGAGGAGGGAAAAGAACTTTATTGAGACTCGGTCATTTGAGATGAAGAGGACCATTGGGAGGTGAAGTTGAGGGAGGTTGTTGAGCCAATGAAGGTGGTATATCGTCAACCTTCTCCTTTGAGGAAGAGTAATATTTGGCTCGAGTGGTAAGTGTAACGTCATTCTTTCTAGAATCATCAATACACATAAGTACATAAGAAGTAGTGGAGGGAGAGGGTTAGGCATGGATGACCAATTGGGCCTGTTGTTGATAAGGGAAAGGTTGAGACAAAACGACTGGTGTGGGAGGTTTCGCGGTCCCTTGGAGGAACTTAGTGACCTCGGCCCGTCTTGGACAATCTTTCATATAGTGATCATCACCATAGATAAGGTAAGGGTATCGGGGTTTGCGCTTATCCTTATCATCAGTAGGTTGGGTTTTGGCTTTCTCAAACTGTGGGTTATTTTTATCCTCCTTATTCTTACCCTTCCCTTTTTTAGATTTATTCTTTTCGGCAGGGGTAGATTGAACAAATTTAACTTCAGAGGTTTTTCCGGTAGGAGGAGTAGAAGACAGAGCATTTTGAACATTAGAAGCATTAGACTTGGGGTTGGTGGGAGAGGCTTGCGTATTTTAAGGTTGAGCATGGAAAGTTTCAATCACACCATCAACCGCATGAGAAGCAGCAAGGGTAGTTGAGGTGGCGATAGTAGAAGGGTGAGGTGCATCAGGGAGTAAGTCGTAAAGAGTACCCGTTTGTGAATAAATGAGGTCAAGGTACTGAGCACGACTGATAACCTATTCTTCACCACTGATAACCTGTTCTTTGGTGACAACTCCACCCATGGCAATATCACGAGAGATTTCATTCATGAATGATTTCGTGAACCACTCTGCCAATAACTGATCGGGAAGATTGACTTTGATCAAACATCGTCTTTGTCTCCACTCATGAATGTGATCAGAGATGTGAGTGGCCTTAGTTTGCTTGAAGGAACTCAGGATATCATTTCATGTTTCTTAACAGATCGGTAATTGGTAGTGTGTAAGGAAATCCATGTCTAGGGTATTAAATTCAGTAAAGAAACCTCGTGGTAGTTTTATATACCACTTTGTAGTCGAACCCATGAGAGTTCGTTGGAAGAGACATAACTGAATGGAATCATCCATCAAAGAGTTGGATGAACACCAAAGGTTGAAAGTCATGACATGGTTGTTCGAATCCTCTCCCGGTTTACCGTCAAATTTTGGGATGTCGGATGGTAATTTGGCCGGTATAACGGGCCAGTGGGGAGAATTTAGTATAGGATCATTCAAGATTCTAGACAAATCAGGTAGGTCCAAAGTGGCTAAAAAGGGTAATTTTCTATTCACCAAAGGATACTAGTGACTTTGGGGAGGGAGTCCCGTCGATATACCAGTAGGACCATAAGTAGTTTGTATGTGAGGTGAAGGTCCTAACAGATTCAGACGTGTGAGAAGGAATGTAGCCCATAGGGTTGTAATGATTAGGGATGTTCCCTTGGGGAGGGACACTAGGTTGAACGTTTGAACCCCAAATGGGATTGGAAGAATTGAGGTATGACTGGCCCGAACTAGGGGGTATAAAAGAGATAACTTGAGGTTGTTGCCCCCCAGATGATTGTGGATTTCCTTGAATAAGAATATTCCAATACTGGGCTAGTGATCTGGGGATGTTCTGTCCATATTGTGGATTATATCCTCTGAGCGAGGGTTGTCCTCTAGGCTAGGATGATGCCCCAATTTGGGTTTGACCCCCAAATTGAGTTTTCCCCCATGGGTTATATTTCCCCCCGATAGGAATCTGATAACCAGAAGTGAATAACAAAGTAGAACTTCCAAAGGTGGTAGAGCCATTGGGTTCGAATCCTCCTATAAAATGTGGATAAGACCCTCCAGAGAGGAACTGGGATGGTGTCAGAATGGAACCAGAAGTACTATTATACCCAGGTGAAGTAAAGACTCTAGAAACTCCGGACGAAACTTGGGTAGGAATGGGGATAGAAGCATTCAAAGCATTATACCCAAGAGGGAGTGACGGGATTTATCTAGATGAAAGCGGCGTGCCAATAGGAGGTTGTCTAGCCACTGTATTCTCAGTGGGAATAATCGTAGTGTTTGGGACCATTATGGAATGGGCCTGCTGAAGAAGGATAGTTGAGCTAGGACCATCCTCTGAACCAGCGAAGAAATAGCAAGTTGTACTTTTAAAGTGGTCTAAAGGTATCGTAAATGTAGTAGATGTCTCGGGTGGTT
>JASDQU010206746.1:3054-28526 GCA_032191745.1 Picea mariana
GTGCATTCTATACATTACTATTTAGACATCAGAATAGTTAGCGTTCATTTGTTAGTCTTCCATTCATGCATTATGTTTTAGAATGTAATCCAGGATTCTTATATAGACAGGCTTACAGCCCACTACCCAATTCTTAGCAGTCATTAAGGTTGTGTCTTTTTTCTTCTGACAGAGTCTTTACACAATTCCTCCACGGGGAACTCTTTCAGCATGCAACTCTTTCGTTGCACATCCATCATTATTTGGAGTGGCCTTAACTTCATTATTTCATAGGTTTACTCAAAATTCTATAAGGGATATAAGCATGCATCTTTATTATGCATCCATATTGTTCATCCACACATATTCATTGTTATGTTAAATTACGTTCATAATACACTTCACCACATGCATCATCATAAGCCTATGTGTGTTTACCATAGGTGTAATTTACATCTCACGTGCATCTTTACTTTAACATCATTTAATTCATGATTGTCCACAATCATTCTCATGCAATCCTCACATGCATAATCATGTCGCCTTTTATCATGACAACATGGCATCCCTGCTCATTTACTCTTTCAACAATTTATTCTAGCTTTTGCCAAGGAAATGGGAAACATCCTCCTCAAGCTATTGTTTCGTCGATATAATCAAACCCTCCACCATAGGGTTAACCATGCATCCATGGCATTGCTCAAATATCGTAAGTAGACATCTTTCCTCACATCCTACTTGATCAGGAAGTTGTATTATTCTAATAAGCATGTATACATATACTTGTATATATGTAGGTGCATCGCTTGCACCTTTTTACCTCATTCATTCACATTGATATTTTAGTTTTAATATTAGTGTTCTTTAGTGATAGATTACAATCAATCATATGACTAGACTCACAGTCATAATTCGTACTGATGCTGTCCTCTCTACCTGGCAACAACCAGCAAGGGCCACTTTTTCCCTTTCTACTATAAAAAAATTATATAAATCAAAATTCAGATGGGTAGCTATTGCATTACCCAAGGAAATAAGATAACCACTTCTAGTCTCTTCTTCATGCCTCGTTTCATTCTCAGTCAACACATCTCTACAAGGGAATATTTTCCTAAACTCCCTCTTTATTGCTATCTGAGTATACCAAGCCATATACATATTGCTACCATCCACCTCTGGATGTCAATATGATACATTGGTCATCTAAATGTGTTTTGACACCTCCTTAATCAGACCTTGCATCGGTCTCTCATTAATCCTCACAATCTTATCTTAGTAAGGTAACATGCCACAACATTACCAACATTTCATTCTTGTTGTTAATTCCTATTGATATAAGGTCATTCTGATTTAAAAGGTCCATCAATAGACCATACCTTACAACCCACCATAAATTATAATATGCCTAATTTGCATGTTTAATATTTTTCCATATGCATTCTAGTATATCCTTGCGCACCAAGCATTTTACCTATGCATGTAGTGCAAACATATTCCACTTGCTTACCTATTTCATAGGCACACCCTTAAGTTATTAGGGATATACACTCCCTTAGCACATCCATGAGCTCCTAAACTTGCTCATGTCACTTTACTTCTTTCATGAAGGTAATTCTCATCCCATATGGTTCTTTTTTACTTTGCTAAAGGGGGTTATCCCAATAGCAGGTTTCAATTAAGACATTACAAGTAAGTTGACCTCACATATTTCCATAAGGATTCTAGACATGGGAAAATATACTCACAGGGCATGATCTCTTATTTAAGCAACAATTGTGATTACCAAAGGATTCATAAGCCCACTTTTGTAGGAAACCTTGCAACTTATTCAGATCATTCACATCCAAGTCTTTCTATTAGCGCCCATCATCATAATCCCACTCTTGTAGGAGTGGTTATCATTCCCCCAAGGTAGAAATATGATTCTTCTGCTGCAATCCAATATGAATCGATTTTTGTTGAGTAATTCCCAACAAAATTTCAATTTGCAATCCTTCTCCTTAAGGAGATTATGCAGATAATCTCCTTGCGACAATAAACACTATCAACAGGCTCATCTTAGCCTTGTTAAACTAGTCTTGTGACTATTCTCCGACCCATCCAGACCTAGTGTTTGAGTCATGCTCTACTAGATAGGGTAGGGTAGGGATCCCTCCCACTTAAAGATTTCTAATAAAATTTAATTGACTCTTTCATGAGCCCAAGAAGGCCAAGTGTTGTTGCATGCTCTGATGCCACTCTGTCACACACCCGACCCCTAAGTACCTTTTTAAGGGATGGGGTATAAATTTTTTTCCGCTTAACCTAATACCCATGGCCCAGTAATTACTGGAATCTTTACTTTCTCTTTTCCCTCTTAGAAGTAGTTTAACACTAACTCAATAAATTACTCATATAATAATTATGAGTAATTATATTATAACACAATGAGGATAATTTCTCCATAGTATACTTAAGTTGATTAACCTTAATTAAGGTATATAATTCAATTCCTCCATGTTGCATTTTCACGTAATTTAACATATATATATCTAAATATATGCATATTTCTTTATCTACTGGGAAAAAGAATTAACTATATTCAACCACAAATTATCCTTTTATTAATTATATTATAATATAATTGTATTTAATTATATTATAATATGATTAATTTATATCAAAGGGGGAACTTAGGATTATCAATTCCCATTAATACCTAAGCCTTCAGATTCGACGAAATTCCTCATCATGCGTTTATGAACCAAAATCCCCCGAATGCCAGAGTTTCCGAGAAGGCCCCACTCATACTATACCTTTGTGAAAATATAATTAATTATATTAATTTATAATATAACTCATCACCTTAAATGTTTAAATCGATATTTGTGCAGCCAGTGGAATGAGAAAGGGTAGGTTTTTCCCTTCGTTACTTGTTCATTCTATTACCCCAAACATCATGGAGTCCCAAATTCCCAAAGCTCCAGAGTCCCAAACTCCTGAAGGGTCCACACTTCATGTGATTTCGCATTAATATTAAATTAAAAAGGGAAATAGGGTTGGTACTTTATCACGTACCATTATCACAATAAACCCATTTAATATATATTATATTAACCTCTTTGGAAAATGTGTCTGTTAGCACTAGAAGTCACCTCTGGATTGCATTGAAGGTAAGCCTAGTACCCATCAGTTTATATGTCACAATGAATAAATTTAAAGGGGGTCGAATGGGTGCAGACTCAAAATAATATCGTTCTAACTCATAAAACTAGATCAGCATGCACAAGCAGGTGAGGTCTTGATTAACTTCAGTTAGTAAGTTGTAGTAAGGGTGAGTAGGAGGAAGAACTAGAGATAAGAATGTAGAGGTCTGCTATGGACATCCGGTCTTCCAACAACCTAAGGAGGAACAACTCAAAAAACAATATCCTCTTGGATTCAAAGTTTCAGAAAAGGCTGGAGAACGTTACAACAGAACTGCAATCAAACCTACATTACAATACGACCATAACAAACCACGTGAATCTTTCAATCATGGACACTCCGGCATTAGAGGTAAACAAGATGGAAAATAATCTTACTTATATTAAACCAGAAGTCTCAAATCCTGTTACATAACCAAAAAACTAGAAGCTTCATCAAAAGTTTACAATACGGGAGCCTAGCTCAACCATCGACCCTCACAAAATATCAAAATGAATCCTATATACTCGGAACAATTCACCACTAATAGCAGAGCCGTGTTCGAGTCTTTGCTTTCAAGGCTTTACGTCTGCATGTTCTTTGGCAGACTGTGCATGTAGTCTTCTATCAGACGCGAGCTTCTGTCGGACGCAATCGTGTTTTAGCAGGGACCTGTAGAAGAGTCGGCTTGTTGACAGTCCTTCTAGCTTTCCATTTAAGTGGTGAGATGAGGTTTCACCAACCTTCCTCACCTTCATTAACTGTCTGCACCGGGAAATCAACGAGACTAAATGCCCAGGGGGAAACCACGTGGTGCTCTTGGATAGGACACCATATAAACACATGATCGTGGGGCCACTCAAAGGTGGTTTGGGTTCACACCGCTTTTGAGCTTGCAATCCACCACCTCTTGCCACGTAGTCCTTTTTCCAAACCACGGTTTCAATTGCGGGACCGCTCAAGAAAATTATCGCCCGAGCATGTTGCGTCCCCGCAATGAACTGTGGTCATAGATCTAGTCCCGATCTGAGATCTAGGCCCACCCACTAGATTTAGCGCCACTGCAAAGCTCAACCGCCCACCAACTTTAGAATCCGCCAAACTGTTCCCTGGGGGAGGGGGATGCTACTTTTGACATTGAACAATAAGACCTCCTGAAGGATGATCTAACGACGTGTGGCCTCTAGAGATCGATGACTGAGATCCCTTCGAGTCTCCAGGCTCTGGGAAAATCAAATCTCAAACCTCCTCTGCCTTCAACTGCTTTTACCCAGAGCTATGGATCTGTTGACGCGTGGCCCCGCCGATGGATGGACCAGATTCACTTTGGACCATCGACACTTTTGGATTTGGACACTTTGAAAAACAACTTTAACAATATTTCGAACCCCCGATTCTCGCAAACCGTCGATCTGATATTCTCAGGAATGTCCGCTGCTAAAGTTGATCTCGCCTGTTGCTTGCGTTTCGAGCCCGAAATGGACTGCTCTGAACATTGCGCTTTGACGTTTCTTGTGCAAGCCACGAACTTGGACAACCTGCTGCCCTTGACAACTATATGTGATAACAACGCCCAGGTTTATAAAGCCTTCAATATTTTATTAATATTTGAAATAAGGGAGAGAGAGAGAACTCTAGGTCAACCCCCTTCGACTCTCCACCACATTCCTTATACACCAATCTCCCGGAGCCCTCGAGTACTAAAGCTCTGAAGTGACCCCACTGGCACACATTACCACATCATTTAATATTCAAAGGGGTTGGCTTCGTTTACGTGAAATCAATTTAATGAACCTTAAAATAATATAATATATTATTTTATATTCCTCGAAAATTATGCCTAGGTTTTAAAATTCTCCAATATTATATTATTTTTTGACACGAGAGAGAGAGAGAGAGAGAGAGAGAGAGAGAGAGAGAGAGAGAGAGAGTTCTATAGGGCAATCCCCTTCTACTCTCCACCATGTTCCTTATACTCCAATCTCTCGGAGCCTCAGAGTTCCGAAGCTCCGAAGTGACCTCATTTATACACCTTTCCACATTATCTAATAATTTAAAAATGATCGGTGTCATTCACATGTAAGCATTTTAATAAATATTAATATAATATAATATATTATATTATACCTCTCGGAATTCTCACCCAGGTTTAAACAATATTTAAGGTTATATTTAATATTCAGTAATATAATGAAGGAAAGGATATTCGGATCCACACCTTTGACTCCTCCACCCAATTCTTCATTCTCATATAACCTGGAGTCCCGAAGTTCCGGAGGGGACCCACTTGTATTACATTGTGATTTAAATGCAATGTGTGTGTGTATATATATATATTTAAATAACCGTGTATTATAACAAATGCGCATTAAACACAATAATATAATTATTTATATTTATTATGTATGCAACCTTATACAGGGAAAGGTAGGGTTCGGGTATTCGACGATTTTGGCTCGTGGAATCCCATGACCCAAACACCCCGGAGCCCCGAACCTCCGAACTCTCGGAATTTCGAAGACTACGAGAAGGTTAAAGCATTTAGTCACAGTTTATTCCCTATTCCCCTTGGTCTCAGGACTTTCACTCTCCAGGAGCTTTAACCTGCATTTTCAGAATAATAAAATAATATTACTACTACTACTACTAATAATTATTATTATCATATGTATATAAACATATATACATATATTTCCATAGTTTTACTCAGTTTGACGATTTAAAGGAAAATTATTTTCTTTTACAGAAAAATAAGGAAAGGAAAAAATATAGTTTTCGAGGCTTTATAAAGAGATTAAATAAAAGTTTATATTCCAATTTCTCCATCCTCGAAATTAAAATATAATTATAATCTCTCCCTTCTCGTGGGTAAATGAGTAAAACTTTATTTCCTTATCACTGTGCTTCAATACTCTTAGTAAATTTGAGGGAAATGATCCTAATACAAAGATTTACCTCCACAGTAAATTCGGTATTTCTACCAGGATTTATTGCCCACCAAAATTTAAGGGGATTCTTTCCAAATTTAAGAGATTTAACACAATTTAAACATAAATGTTTATTTATGCCCCAAATGAAATTTTGAGAACTTTTGTATTTTATTTTATTTAGACCAATTTCATGTTTATGTCTAATTATTTTTCCTCAATAATTATTTATAAGGACTTTTAATGTTTTCCCATATTTGGGATTATTCCTAAAGTCCACACAAATCTGATATCTTCTAACTTTTTTGGCAGGGGATTTGAGAACATCCTGAATAGGAGCACTATTACGCAGAAAAATCACTCTCTTCTTTTGGAGGTGTTATTGATGTTTTTAACTGTTCATTCATCAGTTCCCAATATGCATTAAATTGTACAACACAATCAACCACAACATCCACTCCCAAAATCCTCATTTTAGCACACAAATAGTCAAGAGATAAGAAATTAAATAAGAAGAGCTTCAACTAAGACATTCTCTTTATTCTGCTTAAACTTTTCAAGTCACTTTTGTCAAAAATTAAACTTACACAGTTCTAGAACACAGAACAAAATTTTCTCTAATCTAAACACTACAGACATCTAACCAAGTATACTTATCTAGAAACTAGATAGTGATGCAATTGTTGAAAGGGGCGCCCTTTTCCACCCAACCGTAAGCACAACAACTCCTGGACGGATTTACCGTTGGCCATCCCCTAGCTAGATCATGATTCTCTGAGAGAGACTCTTCCTTCTGTTAAGCAACAACCAAGGACAAAGGCCATTCTCCTCCTCCCACAGGAACTTGGCAGATCGGTTTTCTCTCCACCAAGAAAGGGGGTTTGCAATGAGTGCTTCCTCAATCACTTATCTTCTATGCAATCCCATTTACCAGCTTGGACTGAAAACGTTGCCAACAAATTCCTGTACCCAGAACAAATTCATTTTCTTTTTCAATTCTCTTCAGAACCAGAGAGTTGCACATGCTCTCCTCTTCAGAAAATAGTCACCAGACTCATTCTTCTACATCCTCTCTACTCATAAAATGGCTCCCAGACTCAACCAATTGTCTCCCTTCTTCTTTGTTCTCCCTTTTTCCTTGTCTCTTGGCTTCTACAGTAAGATTTTCATGGGTCAAATCTCCCAATTCGTGGGTTAGTCCAGACTCCCCTAGATGGGTACTTTTATTCCCATGCTTATGAGACAAGGTAGTTTTGGTACAACACCCATTCCTTTTCATAAATGTGGGAAGTTGATAGTTCATCTACCTACTCCCTCCATTAACCACAATTCTAGAAAAATGGGCAATCTGGATTTTTCTTGATTATTAAATTGGCTAGGGAAAATTTCCTCCTTGATTTCCTCTCATGCATCATGATCTACCTTGGCAACCCCTTCAACAATTATGCAACACTTTCCTTTTTACATTAGTAGCATAAATATTTACACTATGCTTTTAGCAAAATATAGTTACATTTACGAGTTGGGGGAAACATGGGTATTACAGAATATGCTTTAGATCAAGATCATTTTAATTAGTGGAGGTCTCAAATCACTATGATCTTGAGCTATGCATCATTTCTTTGCAAATGTAGATTTTTTTAATAATTTTTTTTATTATTAAAGAAAAAATCTTTTATTGTGTGTTGTAATTCATTTGTAAACTAATCTTATTCTACTTGTTTTCAAACTTTTCATAAGAGGCAAGTACTAAGCAACTTTGCTACTTATTCCACTTGTTTTTTTTTAATTAAAATTATCTTTAGATTATATGGGAAAACACATAAGTTTATCTTTTTGAAAAGGAAAATTATATCTTACAAAAATATTCAAAGCTAAATGTGCGCATAAATAATAGATAAAATTATTGTACATTAACACTAAATACCTTAAAGAGTGTTGTTCCCATGAATCAATGATATTAGATGTAAAATTTTAAACACAAGTAAGATTCAAAACTTTTGTTTAGATTACATATTGCAATAGTTATTAGTTATTGAAGATAAGTCAATTTGAAAAATGTTTTGATAACTATACATAGAAGCCTTACAAAATTTTGTGTTTTAGAGACTAAATCTTAAAAAACCTTTAAAGACAAAGAAATGTTGGGAATCATGCCTTCAAACCAGATAATATAATGGCATGCAAGCAGTGACATTAATTGCATGCAAACAAAGAATATAATGACCTCCAAACAGTGAAATTATTGGCCTGCAAATAGAGAATATAATGGACATAACAAACTAATCAACGAACAACAAAAACAGGGGCAGTGATATACTTATTGCTCTTAGTAAAAAAATAGTGAAGAACCATGTTTACAATACAATGCACACAACACCTCACAGGCCTCTCATTTAAACAAAACAACAACAATCAAATCGAGGATATGAAGTGCCAACAACCACAACCACGTCCAAAGGGAGAGGAATCGAAATGTAACTGCCCAGATGCATTGTCACTATCCAACAATCTTGACCTTGACAACAATTTGCCTAATATCTCGCCCAACAAATTCAATCATCACCATTCTACAAGCCTAAAGAAGGCAACATCACCACAACTTCTCTAACAATAACAGTTGCATGAGAATGTCTACACGATTTGCTCCAGTATGGATCACTCCACTTCCACTGAATCAACATAACCACAAACTAAAACACTGCAACCGCTATAGGTGATACTCGTGCTTCTTAGATACCAAAGCACACATCTCCATGCTCTTTACCTGGTTTTTCCATGTGTCCACTAACAACCCCAATTGCATGTGAAATATTTGAAACTTCCATCACAAACATCAACCTTCCTACCATACTTGCATAAGGTACACGAGACACATAATCCTTTTCTTCCTTACTATCAGGATATAAATTTGAAGAAATCTTACAATGGAAAGCTAAAGGGATATTTACCGGTTTTATAATGTTCATATTGAACCTTATCAATATCTTCTCCATAGGCTTGTGACAACCACAACTTACCATTTTTCCCATATCTATATACTTCTATGCCCAATATTTGTTTTGTTGCTCCTAAATCCTTCATCTGAAACATCCTAACCAACCGAGCTTTTAACCTACTGATCTCAACCATGCTTGGGCTTGCAACAAGAACATCATCAACATATAACATCAAGATAATGAATATTCCACTGAAACTTTTGAAGTAAACACAATGATCATACTCACTTCTAGTAAAATTTTGGCTCACCGTGAAGGAATCAACCATCTTGTACCATTTCCTAGGTATCATTAGGCCATACAATGATTCCTTGAGTTTGCAAACAAATCTCCCTTTGCGATCCTGAACAACATCTAATTGTTCCATGTATATATCTCTGCCAATCATGATTTTGTGGGTAGTAGGGTCCCACAATCTACACCCCTTACTCTCCATCACTATAACTAACAAAGACATTAAACTCGCAGACATTCAAAGATTGTAATTTTGGAAATAGCTTACGATTTACCAATACATGCAGCCCCAACCCTTCCTTGCTCATATGGCCCAATCGCTAATGCAATAAACAAGTAGACACCCTTTCTTCCTTAGATACCACCATTGCTTCAGTGACTTGAGTGCTTCCTTCTAGTTTGTAAAGGTTTCCAATCTTTGTAGCCTTCATAATCTCCAAGATGCCCTTGCACACTTTCAATGCTCCACCTTGACCTGTAAACTTGTAACCTCCATAATCCAAAACTCCCAGAGAAATTAAATTTTTTTTAAGGTCTGGTACATGTCTAACATTTGTCAACGTTCTTACAATACCATCGAACGTTTTAATCTTAATGCTCCCAATCCTAACACTTTTACAAGAAATATCATTTCCCATAAAAACAACATTGTCATCTATAGATTGGTAAGAAGAAAACCAACTTCTATGTGAACACATGTGATGGGAAGCACCAGAGTCTAACAACCATTCTTCTTGATATTGTGAAAGACTACAGATAGAGAAAACTTCATCAATCATACTTGAACTTGATTCAACTAGATTTGCTTCCTTACCGAAGTCTTCCTTGGATTTTTTTCTCTTCCAAAAATCTTTCTTGAGATGCCCTGATTTACCACAGTATCAACATGTTAACTTACTTTTCTTGTCCTTTGACATAGATCTAGATGTACCTCCTGATTCCCCTCTTTCCCTAGATCAACTTCTAACCACCAATGCTTCTGGTGTGTAGGTTTCTATACTGGATTTCCTCCTCACCTCCTCGAACAATAAGGCTCCCACAACAGAATCAAACTCAAGGGTGTATGTTGAGCTAAAGCCAATAGAAGTGACTAAATGATCCCGACACTTGGGCAATGAACACAACAATGTCACTAACTTATCTTCCTCATCGATTTTTACACCCATACTAGTTAACTAGCATAAGAGAGTATTAAATGCATTTAAATGATCAACAATATTGGTACATTCTTTCATCCATAGACTGTATAGTTGTCTCTTCAAGTAGATTCAATTCATTAGGGACTTCGTCATGTAGAGGCTCTCCATTCTGCTCCATAGGCCAGTTGTTGTTAGCTCACCTATGATATTGAAGAGGACTATGTCGGCTAGGCACAACTGAATGGTGTTGAGACCCCTTGCATCGAGATCTTCCCATTCATCATCCGACATACTCACTGGCTTCTTACTTTTGTTGTCCAATGGTTTATGCAATCCTTGTTGCACCAACAAATCCCACATCTTCAGCTTCCACAACTCAAAGTTGTTATTTCCATTAAATTTCTCCACCTCGAACCTAACACTTGAGACTTTTGCCATTCTTTGTGGCCTCCTTCACATGACACGAATTACCAATGACCAGACTGCTCCTCAGGCTTTGATACCACTTGTTGGGAATCAAACCTTCAAACCATAGAATATAATGGCCTGTAAACAATGAAATTAATGGCATGCAAACATAGAATATAATGGCATGAAAATAGTGAAATTAATGGCCTGCAAACATGGAATATAATGGACATAACAAACTAAGTAGCTGACAACAAAAATGGGGGCAATGATATCTTTATTGTTGTAACACACCCGACCCCTAAATACCCTTTCTAGGGATGGGGCATCAAATTTTTTCTCATTCAAATCATCTCATAGAGGTCTTCATACACTTCTACTCATTCATAGCTTTCTAATGACTGTTACCAACTCTAATCCAACCTCTGGTTTGCAATATACGATCTCCCAAAGTTATCTGGGTGTTATTAGTTGGGGTCTTCGGTGTTCGGCGCTGAACGCCCATTTTCTTACTGCATGCATACTCCTCGAAGTCCCAAAATCTCTCCACATGGCAATGGCCATTCTACGATCGGTGTTCTACGTTAAACGTCAACGTTCGATGTTCGACGTTGAGGTTGAACGTTCGACGTTCAACGATCGACGTTGAACGTCCATTTTTCATTGTTTGGCAATCGACGTTTGACGTTGAATGTCCCTCTACTACACTACACCCCAAATCTTTCAAACTCACGAAGTCTCGGACTCCCCGAGTCCCGGTCATATCACCAACCACGTTGGCCAGGCGGGCATGAACCCGAGGCAGACACGCGACAAGGGCCAGGGGTATCATGTGTCCTCATTAGGGGGTGACACGTGTCATTCTCTGATAGGCATAAGGGGTCTGCAAAATGTCCCTATCTTAGTGACACATGGCACCTTAGTTGCGGGTCCATGTCACCCTGGATGACGTTAGTGAGCCATGTCAACTCCAGAAAAGCAACATTCTAACGTCCTTCAAATCTCATGGTCGATATCTGTCCGCGTAGATCCATAGATCTACGGTTCCCATTACTTCGCAACTCCTGGCTCTAGAGCTTATCAACTCTCCACATATTGAATTCCCCGGAGAGCCAAGTCTCTGGACTATTGGATCTGGCACCACGTGTCCTCTACCTGTCAACAGTTGAGATTTAATTCATCGTTTGCGACTTCGGGAGTCTTCACACCTTGAAGACTCTTGGCCAAGTTACTCTGGAGTACCAAGTCTCCAGACTAATGGATCTCCTACCATGTGGCCTCTCATCCAATGACTCGAGTCCAACAAATGACATTTAATAGGAGACAAGAGGGGACCATGCATCGCTCCACGACACATCCTAGTTGGTTGGGCAGTTAAGAGGGATTCTCAATGGAGTCCTTAGATCGACGGTTGAGAGGGATCTCGAAAGATCCAAGGATCGACAGTCTACATCACGCCGTAACTTCGGTATTCGGGGGTTCAACGTATATCTTCCATCTCCCTCTCCGGAGTTTTGAATCTCTGAACCACGCTCGATCTATGACCACGTGCACCTAATGTTCACGACCATGATTTACTCTGATTTGCAAAGCTTCAGGGAAACTCACACGTCCTTATGTCTACACAATAATACCGTCGGATACCCGAACTTTCAGATATTCATTGATCTGTGGACACACGTCCCTCTATTCTCAACGGTTTAGATTAACTTCATGACTCCAACATTCAGGAGTTTCGGCGTTAGACCACCCCTATTCTCTCGAAGTGGAACTTCGCCGAAGTACTTAGCGCTACCCCTTCCCTAGGTTCGATCTAACGGTTGAGAGAGATCTCCACGAGATTCCCAGATCCACGGACCTCATCAATTTGAGACTCTGACCTTCAACTGATTTCAAGGATTGGGAAGTCATAAGTCCCAAAGTCTCGAAGCCAAAGTAGCTTCACTCCTTTTGGGCTTAGCGAGGGGTTTTCGACCCTGGGTCATATGAAATCATATCAAGGTTCGGGGGATACACTCAGATCTTAGCCGAGACTTAATTAAGGCCATGGGTATGAGCCCTCGGTCACATAGGTGAAAGGTCTGAAGAAAGTGCCCTTCTTCCATAGAGTTGAACTTGACATTCTCGCTAAGGTAGACTCAAAAGGTCGACAAGACTTAGACGTTTCAGTTAAGCCTACCTCGACTCTTCTGTGGACTCACATCCCATAACTCTCTAGTGGCTCGACTGAGGTAAGTCGAAGTCCATGTAAATATAGCAGTTTATAGAAGCAAGTGAGAAATTCTAATAATTTTTCAAACACTATAAAACTTAACCATCAATACAAATATTCAATCATTGCATCCATTGTATTACACAGAGTATGAAAATACTTATCAGAACTGGAAAATGTGAAGCGACTACTGAAAGGGGTGCCTGTTTCCACCCAACCATAGGCACAACCACTCCTGGCGGATTTATCGTTGGCCACCCCCGAGCTAGACCATGATGCTCTGAGAGAGATTCTTTCTCCTTGCTCCACGATAGTCAGGGACGAAGGTTACTCACCTCCTCCCACCTGAACTTAACAACCTATTTTCTCTACTCCAAGCAAGGAGGTCTGCATGAGCACTTCCCCAGTCACTCGTCAGCCTCGTTGAACAACTTGTAGCGAAACCCTGACATGGATTCTTATATCCAAAACAAGCTTGCTTCTCAGTTTTCCTCTCAACTCTAGAGTCGAACCACACTCTCTTTTCTTCTAGAGATCATTTTTTATGCTCTGCTTCCTTTTTCTGATCTACCTCTGCCCCCTCAAATTACTTCCTTTCTTTCCTTCCTTAGCAAGGTTGTGTGGGTCCAAATCCCCAGCTCGTGGTCAGGATTGGAAGCCTTACATATGGGTACCCTGCCCCATCTTCTCATTAACTCTTGAGGAGGGCCTTCCAACTACCATCCTGACTGGTAATTCATTTATGGGTCACATGACTGTTGATAAATTACACCCAGTAGGTACTGGTTTGGTGAGGGTCATCTCAGCCATTCTCGGTTTCCCTCACCATCTCTCTCATAACATCCATGGTCTATCTTGACAAACTCCCCCCTTTCAGCAGTTGTGCAACACATAACCATTTTCTATTAATAACAAAAAATTCATAAATTAACCCTTTTATACAAAGGTTCATCAAATCAAACATTCACACATATTTAGTCTGTCATAGTCTCTTGGCCAGTTAAAGTTATATTTACAAGCTAGGGGAAACAGGGGTGTTACAATCCCCTCCCCCTTAAAGGAACATCATTCTCGATGTTCTATCTGTCGATGTGCTTTGTATGTACATAAGTAAACAAAAATGGATATGCATGTTTCATGGCATCCTCCATTTCCCATGTAGCCTCATCTCGACCAAAGTGTTTCCACTACACGTTAAACTGTGCAATGGTTCTGTTCCTGAGGGTTTCCTTCCTGTCTATTATGCATTGAGGATCTAACATGAATTCTCCCTCGGGTTCCACCTGAATAACAAACCAGTCAATAATATGATTAGAATCATGTACATATTTCTTTAATAATGAAACATGGAAAACAATATGTGCCTTCACTGTGGGAGGAAGTGCTAGTATATAGCTTATTGATCCCACTCTATCCAAAACTTCAAAGAGTCCACAATACCAAAGTGCCAACTTGGCACAAGATCCCATCCTCAAATAGCTTTTCCTGGGCCTAACTCGGAGATACACATGATCCCCTGCTTTGAATTCTTTAGGAGTTCTTTTTCTGTTTGCATAGCTCTTCTGTCTGTCTTGGGCTATTTTTAGATTTTGTCTAATCTGATTTACTTGTTGTTCCATTTCCTTTAGCATATCCGACCCAATTGTAACTCTATCTATTGGGTTGTTCCAACTGATTGGAATGTTGCATTGTCTTCCATAGAGGGCTTCAAAAAGGCTCATTTTAATTACTCTTGATAGCCATTGTTGTAGGCAAACTCTACCAATGGTAGGTAGTCCTCCCACTTCTTGGGTTGATTCATTACATGCATCCTTAGCATGTCCTCTAACACTTGGTTTACCCTCTCTGTCTACCCATCATCTTGAGGGTGATAGGCTATACTAAAGAGCAATTTTGTTTCAAACCCAGCGAATAGAGATTTCCAAAAGTTTGAAGTAAATTTTGTATCTCTGTCGGATATAATTTCCTTAGGCATGCCATGAAGTCTAAATATCTCTTTCATGAAAATACTGGAAATATCTAATGCCTTGCAAGTTGACTTGATGGTAATGAAGTGAGCATCCTTGCTCAGTTTGTCCACAACTACCATGATGGCATCGTTCTGTTTGGTTGATTTTGGTAACCTTGTGATGAAATCCATGGAGATGGTTTCCCATTTCCATTCAGGAATTGGTAGGGCCTGCAACAACCTTGTTGGGTGTCGGTGCTCTGCCTTGACTTGCTGACATTCTAGACACTTAGCTAAGTAATCAACTATGTCATTTTTCCGTCCGGGCCAATAAAATAGTTTCCTAATGTATGTGATCATTTTCTGATAACCAAGATGACCAGTATATGGTCTTTTGTGTAGTTCATCCATTATGAACCTCTTCAAGTCGTCACAATTCAGAATATACAATCTACCCTTGTAAATTAACAGGCCATCGTTAAGATTTTGATAGCCTTCATACTTTAGCCCTGTGGGCTTTCGCTTTAAGTATGATGTCACGGTCTTGAAAAATGCATCTGTTTTTTGTGCATCTTTGATCCTCTCTTTGATGTTTGATTCACTGGCGCTTACAGTTGCCAAGTGAACTACTTTCATACTTATACTAAAGGCATCAACCACCCTATTCTCCTCCTTTTATATGTTTGATTTCAAAATCAAACTCACTAAGGAGAGCCATCCACCTAGCTTGTCTAACATTGAGTTTGGTTGGTCAAACAAATATTTCAACCCACTATGGTCTATCATAAGCACAAATATTCTACCCAAGAGGTAATGCCTCCACATTTTTAAAGCATGCACTATGGCAGCCAATTCCACATCGTGGGTCACATAATTGACTTCATGCTCATTCAATTTTCTAGATTCGTAGAAAATCACATGTCCTTCTTGCATAAGGAATCCTATGAGCCCTTCCTTGTAGGCATCTGTACACACAAGAAAGTCCTTGTTTGGGTCTGCAATCTTCAACACAAACACATTGGTTAGAAGGTATTTCAGCTCTTGAAATCTATTTTCACATTTTGATGTTCAAATGAATTTAACCCCCTTTTTCTTAAGGGAGGTGATTGGGCAATCAATCTTGGAGAATCCCTTTATGAATCTCCTATAGTATCATGCTAGGCCCATAAAGGATTTGATATCAGATACATATTTTGGGGTAGGCCAATCCATGATGGATTTAATCTTTTCAAGATCAACTGCCACTCCCTCCTCAGAAATAACATGGCCTAAGTAATGGACTTGTTTTTGGAAAAAGTCACACTTACTAAGCTTGGCATAGAGCTAATGTTCTCTTAGTACTTGGAGTACTAGATTGAGATGTTCTTCGTGCTCTTCCCTGTTCTTGGAATAGATTAGGATATCATCAATGAAAACCAACACAAACCTATCCAAGAACTTTCTGAGTACGTTATTCATTAAGCACGTAAAAGTGGTCAATGCATTGGTAAGCCCAAATGGCACCACCACAAATTCACAGTGACCATATCTTCTCCTAAAGGTTGTCTTGTGGATGTCTTCATCTTTACTTCGGACCTGATGGTATCCAGACCTCAAGTCAATTTTGGAAAAGATTGTAGCACCCCTTAATTGGTCAAATGAGTCATCTATCTTTGGCAAGGGATACTTATTCATGATGGTCATCTTATTGAGTTGTCTATAATCTATGCACAGTCTGAGTGTGCCATCTTTCTTTTTCACAAACAAGGCTGGTGCTCCCCATGGAGACACACTAGGATGAATGTAGCCTTTGTCCCACATCTCCTTTAGTTGTAGTTTGAGCTCAACTAGCTCTAGTGTACTCATTCTATAGGATGTTCTAGACATTGGCACAACTCCTGGTACAAGTTCTATTGAAAAGTCAATATCCCTTCTTGGAGGTAGACCTAGTACCTCTTCTGGGAATACATTTTTATATTCTCTTAATATGGGATGGTCCTCTAGGTTGGGTTTGTTGTTCTCAATAGAGTTCAACACTTGTATTGCATACAAGGGACATCCCTTTCTGCAATACTTCTTCACTTGGAGGGCTGATATTTGTCTCACTAAGACAGGATTTTGAATCCCTTGTAGGGTTACCCTTCTTCCTTCTTCGTTTTCACACTCCAAAGTTTTACTGTAACAATCCAACTTGGTTTTATAGGTAGCCAACCAGTCCATGCCAATAAAAATGTCATAAGATCCTAAAGGAAGTATGTTTAGGTTCACTTGGGTGGCAAATCTACTTATAATGAATTGGCATACTGGTATGACCTCTGTTACTTTTCTTTTGGTTCCAGTGGCTAGTTGTACCAACAATGATTTAACAGGTTTAACTCGTTGCAATTTACATTTCTCGACAGTTTGAGGGCCAACATAACTTAAATTAGAACCAGGGTCAATTAAAATGGAAACATGATGGTTGGAAATCATACCTTCCATCTCCACCACTGAAGCTTGGTGGTCAACTTGTCTATTATCCAAGGTTGCATAAATTTGTGGCATGCTCCTAGCCACATCATTGACTGTGGTAGATTCTTATTGTTTTGTTGCCTATGCGGACAGTCCCTCAACAAATGTTCCTCTCCACAACCCCAACATTTCAAGGGTTCTCTCTTCGGGTTATCAATCTTACTTGGAACTGCTTCGAATGGTTTATTTCCACTCTCGGATGGAAAATTTTGTTGATACACACTTATGGTAGGAAGGCTCATCCTAGAGCTCTTCCCATGGTTCTTAAATCGCGAGGATTTAAACCCCTTCTTCTTGAATCCTGAATTGTTTTTCTTCTTCCAGTCTTCACAGGGTTTTGTCTTATTCTTGAATTGCTCATAGAAATATCTTTCCTTTCGAATAATATCTTCTAAATTCTTTGGCTCATCAAACTGAATTCTATCCCGGTAGGACTGAGTAATCCACTAATAAATCATTGCATCTTTACTTTTTCATCCTTTATGTAGGGTACATACCTCATCAGCTCGAGAAATTTGTTGATATATTCATCTATGGTGAGTTGTCCCAGCTTGAGTTCATAGAACTCTTTGGTCTTCCCATCAAAGTGCTTTTCTGACAGATACTTCTTCTTGAAGTATTTATCAAATTGTTTCCATGACAAGTCCTTCTCATGGATTCCTTTCACATTCCTAAGGTCCTCCCACCAAATGGAGGCTTTCCCATTTAGGTTGAAAATGGCTATCCGAGCTTTTAAGTTTTCAAAGTAGTTATGGACACTGAAGTACTTCTTCAATCCGAGTAGCCAAACTTGGACTTCTTCCCCCTTCTTAATCTCTCCATCAAAGGTGGGTGGTTTGACTTTCTTGAACTCTTCAGGGTCATGACTCTTGGAATGTGTCCTCTTCTTTCCTCTCGTTTGAGAATGGGAACTAATTGTGCCACTATAAGATTCCTTATAGTTGTTAGTGTCCTCAGAGGAATATTTTGGTGAATGTCTCTTGGCCCCATGTTGGGCCTTCCTTGAGGTGCTCCTCCTGGTGTGGCCACTTTACGAACCATGCTTTTGTATCTCAGGTGGACTTGGGGTTTTCTTAGTATGATGTCTGTCCACATGACTGGCAGCTGGACCATGTTGCAGTTTCCTTTGTATATATGATATACTTTGCAATAGGACTGTGTTAATTTCAGTCGGCTTTTCCTGCTCCTTTATCTGCCTTTCATTGTCAACCTTACAACTCTGTAATTCTGCCATTAGGATTCTTACAGTTTTGGCCATATCTGAAGGGGTTTCCACAACCCTCCTTTCATCAAATTCTTCCTCTCTATTGTGGGAGCTTTCACCCAACTCATGGTGTGTCACCATCCCTTACGCTGTAGTTTTCCTACTGTTCGCTGACTGCTTGAGTGTTGATAAAACATTTTTTGTTAGTTACTAATCTACCAATTCATGAGCAACACATATCATTGAAAAGTGAAGTCAGCTTCTTTATTTAGAAACATTAGTAACATACAATGCAAACTTCCAAAACATCTATCAACCGTAGAAGGTTTCATTCCTCTCCGTAGTATAGGTTCAGACAAGTTTCTTATAGAAGGGGCGTAAGGTAGGGTGTCATCCCATAAAGTTCTCTAATAATATTTTTATGCGACTCGTGCATGAGCCCAAGCAGGGCAAGTGTTGTTTCCATGCTCTGATACCAATTTATAACACACCCGACCCCTAAATACCCTTTCTAGGGATGGGGCATCAAATTTTTGCTCGTTCAAATCATCTCAAATCATCTCTCTGAGTTCTTCATCTTCTTCTACTTGTTCGTAGCTTTCTAATGACTGATACCGACTCTAATCCAACCTTTGGTTTGCAAGATACGACCTCTTGAAGTTATCTGAGCGTTATTAGTTTGGGTCTTCGGCGTTCGACGCTGAACGCCCCTTTTCTTACTGCACACATACTCCTCGAAGTCCCAAAATCTCTCCACGTGGCCTTGGCCATTCAACGATCAAAGTTCTATATTAAACGTCGGCATTCGACGTTCGACATTGAGGTTAAACATTCGACAATTGACGTTGAACGTCCCTTTTTTGGCATTCAACAATCGACATTCGACGTTGAACGTCCGTCTACTACACTACACCCCAAATCTTTCAAACTCCTGAAATCCCGGACTCCCTGAGTCCCAATCGTATCACCAACCACATTGGCTAGGCAGGCACGAACCTGAGGCGGAAACGCGACGAGGGCCAGGGGTGTCACATGTCCTCATTAGAGGGTGACATGTGTCATGCTCTGATAGGCATAAGAGGTCTGCAAAACATTCCTATCCTGGTGACACATGGAACCTTAGTTGCAGGTCCATGTCACCCTGGATGATGTCAGTGAGCCACATCAACTCCAGACAAACAACCTTCTAATGTCCTTCAGATCTCACTGTCGATATTTGTCCACATAGATCCATAGATCTACGGTTCCCATTGCTTTGCAACTCTGGGCTTCAGATCTTATCAACTCTCCACATTTCGAATCCCCTGAAGAGCCAAGTCTCTCGATTATCGGATCTGGCACCACGTGTCCTATACCTGTCAACGGTTGAGATTTACTTCGCCATTCACAACTTCGGGAGTCTTCACACCTTTAAGACTCTTGGCCAAGTTCCTTCGGAGTACCAAGTCTCCGAACTAATGGATCTCTTGCCACGTGGCCTCTCATCCAACGACTCAAGTCCAACGAATGACATTTCATAGGGGATAAGAGGGGGCCACACGTCACTCCATGACACATCCCAACTGGCTAGGTAGTTAAGAGGGATTCTCAATGGAGTCCTTAGATCGACAATTGAGAGGGATCCCGAAGGATTCGAGGATCGACGATCTACATCACGTCGTAACTTCGACATTCGGGGGTTCGACGTATATCTTCTAGCTTCCTTTCCAGAGTCCCAAATCTCTGAACCATGCCTGATCTATCGCCACGTGCACCTTGTGTTAACGAACAAGATTTACTCCGGTTTGCAGAGCTTCGAGGAAACTCGCGCGTCCTTATGTCTACACAATGATACCACTGGATACCCGAACTTCCAGATATCCGTTGATATGTGGACACACGTCCCTCTATTCTCAATGATCCAAATTAACTTCGTGACTCCGCCATTCGAGAGTTTCGGAGTTAGACCACCCCTAGTCTCTCGAAGTGGAACTTCACCGAAGTACTTAGCGCTACCCCTTCCCTAGGTCCGATCTAACAGTTGAGAGAGATCTCCACGGGATTCCTAGATCCACGACCCTCATCAATTCACGACTTCAGCCTTTGGCTGATTTTGAGGATTGAGAAGTCATAAGTCCCGAAGTCCTAAAGCCAAAGTAGCCTCACCCCTTTTGGGCTTAGTGAGGGGTTTCCGACCTTGGGTCATATGAAATCATATCGAGGTTCAAGGGCTACACTTAGCTCTTAGCCGAGACTTAATTAAGGCCATGGGTATGAGCCCTCGGTCACACGAGTGAAAGGTCTAAAGGAAGTGCCCTTCCACAGAGTTGAACTTGACATTCCCGTTAAGGTAGACTCAAAAGGTTGGCAGGACTTAGACGTTTCAGTTAAGCCTACCCCGACTCTCCTGCAGACTCACATCCCATAATTCTCTAGCGGCTCGACTGAGGTAAGTCGATGGCCATGTAAATATAGAAGTTTATAGAAGCAAATGAGCATTTCTAATAACTGTTCAAACACTGTAAAATTTAACCATCAACACATACATTCAATCATTGTATCCATTCTATTACACAAAGTATGAAAATACTTATCAGAACTGGAAAACGTGAAGCAACTGCTGAAAGGGGTGCATGTTTCCACCCAACCATAGGCAGAGCCACTCTTGACGAATTTACCGCTGGCCGCCCTTGAGCTAGACCATGATGCTCTGAGAGAGATTCTTTCTCCTTGCTCCACGACAATCAGGGACAGATGTTACTCACCTCCTCCCACAGGATCTTGTCAACCAGTTTTCTCTACTCTAAGCAAGGAGGTCTGTGTGAGCACTTCCTTAGTCACTCGTCAACCTCATTTATCAGCTTGTAGCGAAACCCTGCCCGTGGCTTCTTACAACCAAAACGAGCTTGCTTCTCAGTTTTCCTCTCAACTCTAGAGTTGAACCACGCTCTCTTCTCTTCTAGAGATTGTTTTCTCTGCTATGCTTCCTTTTTCCGATCTGCCTTTGCCCCCTCGAATTACTTCCTTTCTTTCCTTCCTCAGCAAGGTTGCATGGGTCTGAATCCCCAACTCGTGGTTAGGCCTGAAATCCTTACAGATGGGTACACTGCCCCATCTCCTCATTAACTCTTGAGGAGGGCCTTCCAACTACCAACCTGACTGGTAAATCATTTATGGGTCAAAGGATTGTTGAGCAATTACACCCTATAGGTACTGGTTTGGTGAGGGTCATCTCAACCATTCTTGGTTTCCCTCACCATCTCTCTCATAGCATTCATGTTCTATCTTGACAAACTCCCCCCTTTCAATAGTTGTGCAACACATAACCATTTTCTATAAATAACATAAAATTCATACATTGACTCTTTTATACAAATGTTCATCAAATCAAACATTCACACATATTTAGTCCGCCATAATCTCTTAACTAATTATAGTTATATTTACAAACTGAGAAAACAAGAATGTTATAATTACTCTTAGTAAAAAAAACATTGAAAAACAAAATTTACAATACAATGCACACAACACCTTACAAACTTTTCATTTAAACAAAACAACAACAATCAAATTGAAGATATAAAGTGCCACAGAGACGTCCAAAAGGAAATGAACCAAAATGTAACTACGCAAATGCGTTGTCACCATCCAACAAGAAACACTATCCATAAAGTCATTTAATGGCCGTTAAAGTCTTTAGAACGTCCATGGAAATTGTATACATGGATAAATTATGTCAATACACATGATACTACAAGAGGGAAATCAAAGTTAAAGTTTAATATCTTATGATTTAAGATAAAGGTAAATTACAATTAAAAAAATCAATTCATTTAGAGATGTGAAATAAGAAGATGGAGTATCTTAAATGTAAATAAAATTAAATTGCATTTTTTTATACTTTGTAATATGTTTGTCAATGAAGGAGAGGTTCAATTTAGTTAATAGAGATTATGAATTAACTTATAGGGGTCTAGTAAAAGGTACAATAAAGTTGGTTTTGAAAATGATGTGGATGTGATTTAAATGGTTGAGAGATATCAAAATAGTTAGTTTTAGATGTAAAGTAAAGGAAGAACGCTAAATATTCTAAGAATTTAATTTTTTGGGGTTTGTTATTATTTTGTAATCTTTACTGAAATTGTAATTTTGGATTGATAAGAATGAATTTAACACCCTTAATACTTCTATTGCAACAATAATGTGTAAGGCTAACCCTTGATATCTATGATTTCATCAATCCAAAATGATTCATATAAGATTTCACCCAAAAAATATAGATTTCCCTTCTCATTATTTTAAACAACTAGAAAAGACCCATTTTATAATTTGTTTAGAATATTCTCAAAGGTAAAAAAACTCAAATCTGATTAAATAAACAAAATCCATAATTTAAAACTTATTAATACCTTATTAACTTTGATTAAAAAATTATTATTACTTTATTATCTTGAAAAATGAAATATCCCTGATCCCGCTGATCAAGATATTTGCTACTGATCTAATGCTTTGTCTCGCAGATCTGATACACTAAGGGTTTCTGGATGCGTTTTAGTTGTGTGTTTGAGATATTTATGGTTATTGCGAGTGCATATTGGTTATTCCATGTGCATGTTGGTTATTGCATGTGCATGTTGCATATTTATGGTTTAAACAACATATAAGGATGCATGCAGAAGTAAAGAACATCAACTGCCCAATATCATGTATAATACAGTTCGAGCATGGAAATACAATAGCCTACTGGAAATATAGAATATAAACATTAGCCGCATCTCATGGATCAGTATTGGAATACAATCAAATAACATAAAAATACCTGTGATCAGAAGATGATAGCAAATCTGATGCATGCACGGATAGATCGACGAAAATATGCGATTCTGGCGAAGTACGGTAACCGCTACCAGCTGGAAAACTCGTTCGGAAGTTCAAATCGTTGGAATACACTGGAAACTGCTCCAAAAGAAGTGCCCTGGCCTCTATACTGAAATGGGTGAGTGCCAGATCTCGAATCTGGTCTCTAAGGCACTGGATCTGGACCCCTGGGGGGTTTGCACACCTCCTGGAGCACTGGATGCACCCCAAAGGATTCCACCAACAGAATCTGTTGCTATATGGCTCAAAACGATCATCTCGCCAAATAAGGAAATGGGTCGAAAGGATTTGTCCGGATCTGCTCAGAAACTCTGCATGCAACACCAAATGTCTGTCCGGAAGAGTCACGCCCTAAATGGCTGAATGAGTGGATTTGCAAGATTCCACCATCAGAATCTGACGAAAGATGGCTCAATAGAAGCGCCCTGGATGGATCTCAAATGGGTTGGAAGGAAACTGCAATCTGGATACAGATCTCGTGCAGCTCTCCAAACCCTCAAACTGACTTGCGCCCTCACTGGCTTAGCTGCGCACTCTGCAATGGATACTCCTGAAAAGTACGGTGAAATACCTGGATGGTATCTCTGATGGGCTAGGGTGTGTCTCTCAACACCGAAATCAATCAATGGTGGTGGTTTCCTCCAGAAATCCACAAAGCAGTAAGGTCGACTCTCCTCCTCCTATGGGAACTCTCAACATCAAATCATAACAATGCATAATGAATTAGGTTGCTTTACCCTTCCTTTATAGCTTCCCAAAACCCTAATTTGTTGTTGACCTTTTCCCTCCAAGTGACTTTTACTTTATTTTATTATTCCTTGATTATATCACTTAATTAATTAATTAACCATTTTGCCTGTAAAAAGTGATTTATCTAACCTGATGGCTTCTCCGACCACTGAAAGTCACTTCTCATCAACCTATCCTGTAATGCTCTTCCTCTCGATTCCGATGAGCTATTACACTAAGAGGTTTCTTCAAGTAATATGCCCATTATGACCTTCTTAGTGAATTTAATTAAGATATGACCCATAATAACTCAAAATTACAGAAATCATTGGAATGCAACGGAACTAAAGCCCAGTTGTGCGGAATGAATCCTAATGACGAACGATAGAAGTCGAGCCCAAATAAACCCCTCAATATCTCCCGAGCTCTTTGTCACCCCTATCTAGTTATCGGGTAGGCATAACACTCTGAAATGTTGTAATGTTATAATGTCCCAAAATGGGGACATTACAATCCTCCCTGTCGGAATATTGCTTGTCCTCGAGCAATAACTAAATCCAACTACATATGATACCGGGGTCCCATATCCACCTGTGTGACACAAGGTAGAGTCCCCTCAAGATGTGGTCTCTACAAGTGCTCACCACACATGACACCCACATGCTCCTGTTGAGTAGAATGATCAATGGCCAAAGAATCTTAATCAACTCCCTGAGAAACCACTCTACTCGAAACTCAACTCCATCAAACGTTGAACTACCAAGCATTCCAATCCTTGGGTCCCATATCAGAATGTGAACTACAATTCCCTGTGGAGTATAGTTCTGTAACATATCAACACCATGAGTCTCCTGCAAATAACACATGGCCTCAACCCGAAATGGGTCTATTCTATCAGAACATACCAAACTCAACACGGCCCCCACCGACTGAACATGTTGCTGCCATACTGAGGTACTACAAGACCTCAATGAATCACCGGCCAATGACGTGCTCTCCCCAATACTGAAACTCAATGGGAAAGCAAAGTAACTTCCCCCTGCAAATGTCCGCTAGTAACTTCCCCCTGCAAATGTCCGCTCGTCTCCATCAGTCAATGAAATGCCCAGCCCCGTAATCCCAGGGTCCCATGCTAGTCTCTGACAGGGACCATCATGTTGATGTTGCTCTACTCTGATCAT
>JASDQU010206746.1:28626-54429 GCA_032191745.1 Picea mariana
GGCCCGGTTGTCATTAAAGGGATTTTGAAATCAACCAAAAGGTTAATCCAATTTTGAAAGTGTCTATTTCTAAAATACGATAAAAATAAAACTAACTTTAAATGCAATCTAACTATTGTGGCTAACTAAAACTAAACTACGATAAAAATAAAACTAACTTTAAATTCAATCTAACTATTGTGGCTAACTAAAACTAAACTATCTCGGGAGCATAAACAAAATGATTAAATATGAGGAGAATAAACAAATTGTTTAATCTTCATAAGTAGTTCTAAAAGAAAACAATCGTTGAAACAATCATTAGAAATCAAATTATTCAGATAAATAGTTATTTGAATATTTGATTTCTATATGCTCATATCTAATTAAAAATTATTCACATCAAATTCAATCAATAATGAAATAACATAATAATCCCTCAATAATTCTAACAAAGTGCAGAAAATAGAGTATTCAAATATTCATTCCATAAATGAATTTGAAGGAAAGATAAAATGGTCACAAAGTTTGTATTTCATTTGCAAGAATAATAGTACCAAACAGAGAAACACAAAATACATTGCCACTTCAAGTCTTCAATTCCACAAAAAAACTTTTACAATAGTGCACCTAGCCCAATTCTTCATAATTTTCCAACCCCATAAATATGTCTCTTTGATTACAATAAATAGGAATTGAAGATCCTAAAATTAAGAACGTTTTCTTATTTTGTTTCAACTAATTGGTCCAAGTGTCAACATGATTTGATAATAGATATCAAAGAGAGATATCCTCCTCACTAGCAACAATTTCTTTGTTGACTTTTTCTTCTGGTTCTTGCACATGAGTTTTTCATAAGGTAAATTTCTTTAACATTGGTGAAACCAAAGATGGATGAGATCTCTTCATTTAATTTGCACCGGTAGATCTTTTTGGAAATTTCTACATAACCTGATTTAAATTTTGATAATAAATTGTCAATGGATTTTGAGCACTGTTGATCGGATGATAAATTCCTTGACAATATCCACATTCCAAAAAATTAACTATGTGATCCCATTTGTTCATGAACTTACCTATTGATTTACATCTATAAAATAACTTGACCTGGGTATTGACTGACAAAGAAACTGCACATGGGGAATTTCGTAATCTTCAATAATATCTAGAGCCAGATCCCACAATCTGAGCAACCCTTGCTAGTTTCTTTAATCAAATCCCGTGAAAATAAGCAATTGATATGCCAAGAATCCAATGAAGCTTGTATTTGTATTTTGTTTTCTTCATTCATTGTGGAGTAACCCTTATGTAAATTGGTGCCTTTTGCCTCCCATGCCTTCAAATTGTCAAATGACCTTTGAGTTGCTTTTCGTTTCTCAAACTATGTTAGAGATTTTGCAGTAAAATGTAGCAATTGTTCACGTTGTTCCTTGATTTCATACAATTTGGCATAGAATAATTTGGGTAGAGGATAGTTTGTTGTTTAACTCCACTACTTCTTTCCTGAAGGTTTCTGAATTCTTTGTTTTGATTTTCAATTCATTTAATTGAGCAACCAAAGTGTCAACTTGGTTCTCATCGCTTTTTCTCATTTCCTTCTTCTCATCAAGAAGAGCAACTATTTGTTTGTCATGTTCAGATTTGACATCATCTATTTTAGTTCTTAGCCATCCAATGGAATCAAGACATTTCATGTTTTCTTCTGTAAGGTGATCACTTTAAGCTTGATGTTCTTTAGACAAGATGGTTTCTTGTGAGTTCAACTGTTCTTGTAGTTCCAATACCTTTTTCTTTTCCCTTTTTAATTGAGCAGACAATCTGCTCACTGAGTATTTGTTTGCATCAACAAATTCTCCTAAGGCATCAAAAACTTCTTCTGCAAATTCTTTTTCATTTAGATGTGTGACATTCCAAAGTTGAACTTCTTCCTGTGTGGTTTCTTCATGATTTGTAGTCTTTCTTCTCTTAGTTTTCCTCTTCACAATGGTCTTGGTTGTATTGTCAAAAGTGTAGGTGTCCAATGACAGAACTGTCTTTTTTGAACACCTTTTGNTTTTATTACCTTTTCTTTTCCCCCTTCTATACTTTCCCTTTTCCCATTTTCTCTTTCTCCCTTCATTTTTTTCCCTTTCTTGGTACTACCATACTTAGTCGATTTTCACGTTCGTGGACTTTTAGGCTCGCACACTCTTGCACTTGCATTATCTCCGTTCACCCATGTATGAGTCCATCCAACACTTAGAATATTATTGCAGCTCATACTTTTGGACTTGCGGACCTACATGATGCACTTCCACTCTCTCTATTGTTCGCCCGATGCTTTCCAGTACTTTAGCCATTTCATGCACTCAAACTTTTGAACTTGCGGATCTTCGGAATTGTGGATCTACCTTTTTATACTAATCGCCAACCCTGATTCTCCGCCATTACTTATCCCTTCACATTGTTCGATTGTTATCCCGACGGACCCAACTACCAAATTTATTGTTGAAGTGGCCGTTAATTAATGATGCTAATACCGAGGCTAGTAATAGTTATTTTGAGTTAATGTTTCCATAAAAATAAATCTCACTGAAGTTCATTTTACTGTGCAAAATATTATTACAAGAAAAGATGGCGAGCTTCACTCGGACAACCATGATAAAACAATTGCTCTATGGGGATACTTTGGACCTCTTTGCTAGGGAAGATCAGAATTATTATTGCTCCTTCTCCTACTGGTATTACTTAAAATCGCTGGATAAAGAAGACAACAAAGTGTGGACCTCAGGAATAGTTCTCCTGGGATGTGTTCCAGAAGTCTTTGAATGCAAGGATATCATCACCTTGTGCGTCGATAAGCTTATTCAAAACAGAAGAATGATCACATTGCAGAATAGTTCTCCTATCTCGTTGACACCTTCAATATTTAGAGAAATGTTGAAATTGTCAGTGTTGAACTTGGTCTATAAAGGGGAGAAAGCTAGAAATTTCTTAAAAAGCAAGAACAATGGAATAGAGTTTTTTCAAGAATATTTGCATGACCCTGCGTCAATGCTCGAGGACATATCCAGAATTCAGGTAAGTTATTTAAATAATCTTTGTAAAGAAATTTCTTGGTTATTTACACGAATTGCTGGCCAGGACTCTACAAAGACAATTCCCCGACTGACATTATATATATTGCATTTCATGGTTCATGAAAATGCTATCTTCGACCGGGTGAAGGTAATCTCAAATGAAATCACTGCACAATTGACTAATTTCAAGTATGATAAAAGGTTTTATATGTCATCTTATTTGATATTTTCTATCACATATTGTCATACTTTTGAGGCTCTAAACATTGCCCAGAGAATTAAAATAAAGGTGGACCTTGTCACCATGTGGTACCAAGCTCTATGGAGGTAGAGAGTCGGCCATCATTTTGATGAGGTGTATTCGTATTTTGTATCTAAATTCAAGAAGTTGTTATTTCAGGAAGACACTTCGTGGCTATCATTGGAAGCAACGACTTTTCTGAAGGGGAAATAAGTTCTCGAGAAAATGGAAGACTATAGCGTCATCAAGGTTTTCTGCTTTATTGAAAAACCTATATTCCTTCCCTATTATATATCTGATAAACTATTCATCATTGAAATAGGCAGGCAAAATAAATTCTGGTTCCATCCTTTCTTTGAAAAAAGAAAAAACAGTTCATACCTCGTGGAAAGTTGGTGAAATTCTTCTCTGGGGAATTTCCAAAATAGATGAATATGCTGCTTATTTCGAGAATTATGACCTAAGATTCACAGAGGAAATCAATGGTTTCGACCCAAATCACCTTTTTTATAATCATTTGCTTTCAGTTGGGCTCAACCCTGCACTTTTAAATTCAACCATCAGTAAAGAAGAAGAAAATGACAACCACAATCTTAGTAACCAAGAAGTTGACATATGTTCTAGAGATATAGAAACTATCATAAGCACTATAGAGCATTCCACCTATTTTGGCTTCTCCTGTTGCTATGATTCGTCTTGGAAAAGGTCTTCAGTAAAACCTAGAACCAAGTTCAAGGGTCAAATAAATTTCCAGTTTAATCATTGCCACCCAACATTTCGTTGAACAAAATATTAATAAAAGAATGCCATTAATTGCAGAACTATGGATATGGAAAAGAGTTTTTCTTCTCTAGGTTTAAGAATTCAAAATACCAAGTAATATTTAAACTCATATTTGAAAAATGATGAAGGGTTCTACATTGACGAAGCTGTGATGTTTACAAATAAAGTTTTGGCAATGACATAGCAAACAAGAAAGCAAGAAAATATACCTTCTCCGAGCCACATCAAACAATTGAAATCCCGCTAGATGGAAATAATTAATGTATTAAATGGTCTGATAACTCAATTGACTGACTTATCAAGAAAGAAAAAACGAAGCATATTTAAAAATCCTCGATTTGGATATTGCTGGAACTACAATTGAAGTCCCGAACCCTAAGTATATTTCAAATTCTATGTTCATGACTTGACAACATTTCAAAGAGAAAATTGAAGAATTAAAAAGGACATTGAAAAGTTTGATAATATGATGGAATGTAACATCCTCGACCCTCCAGAGACCAGACAATGCTACCACGCATAAATACATACATACATAGATATATGACATGCATTTTAATCGAAATAAAACACATAACACAGAGTTACTGCTACCATGCAGATTCAAATGTAATAGACAATAATTCATATACGCAACATAATACATGATAACATTCAAGCATAAAAAAACATGCATAAAATATATAATTAAGGACACAAATGATACTTATCTTTTCAACTGGAGTAACACCACCAATTACGTGCAGACCTTCCACGAACCTCCTAGTCGTAGACCACGCTATTCATCATGCTCAATAGTGGGTCACCCCCGAGCTGGGACTAAGCTCCACCCAGGGCAAGGGAATCCTAGACTAGGCTGAGGTTACAGGAAAACTCCACAGTGCAACCGAAAGGATTCTCTCCAAGAGCCTTCTTACGCCCACTACTCATGGACTCTCATTCCTCACATGCCTGTTCCACCCGGGAGTATACACCTTCACTGTCACACAGTCCATCGACTGCTTCACCTCCCTCAGAGTCTCGGCAATAGGCCAGATCAATAATTCTCAGAGCTTCGTAGCTGGTGCTGGACTCTCTCTGGAAGAAAACGACTTCCCAACAACTCTCTCTCCAAGGGCCTTCTTATGTCCACTACTCATGAACTCTCATTCCCCACATGTCTGTTCCATCCGGGAGTATACACCTTCACTATCACACATTCCATCGATTGCTTCACCTCCCTCTCAGGGTCTCGACAACAGGCCGGATCAGGGATTCTCAGAGCTCCGTAGCTGGTGCTGGACTCTCTCCGGAAGAAAACCACTTCCTAACAAACTCTCTCTCGTGGAGAGAGCTGCTCACAGGTCTGACAACCTGCCTCTTCAACCACGAGCCTGACAACGTGCTTCTTCAACCAGTTTCCACTCAATTCCCACAAGGTAAAGATAACAACAACAACAACATCATTCAGTTAACTCACATGTGACAACAACAAAAGGAATTTGGGTATAGACATCCACAAACAACAACGGTCCACACTAAGACACAACACGTCTCAGGCATTTACAGGGTGCTCAGACTTCACAGGAAACACGACTCAGTCCACGGGTTTCAGGGTGCGTGACAAGGAATCAATGTAGAGGTCAATCATGGAGGTTTCGGGTTCAGACTTCGGATGAAAGAATTGTGGGTGAACTCAAGTGAAGTATGGAAGAATGACCCACGAACCCCCAACACATCTAATGCTTCAACTTTTAACTGCATGCGCCCAGGTCGACACATGTCTTCCTGGAGCTGCATGCGTTCCCTTTTGCACATGTTCATTTTCAAAGAACTTAGGACAACACTTGGTCAATTGTCCACCTTAGCCTTTAGGAAATATTAATAAATTATTATCCCCTTTAGAGGTAAGCCCCCTAGCTTAGCCCCTAGGCCCACACACTTAGCCTCCTCCCTTACCCAAACTTGTGGAAGCTTAGTCCCCCATCACTCTTTCTTCGTGGTCGGTCTGCACGCAACGATGTTTATATTTTATTAATGATCTGCATAGTTACATATACAAAATCAGGCTCTTGGCCTTTAAAACTTAGGCTCTCCGGCCTAATAAACACATAATCCCACCAGCTTATCAACACTCGACTCACCAGCCTACAAAACATGTTTACAATTTATAAATACAACTGGGGCTCATCCTTGGGGATATTACAATCCCCTCCCCTTATTTTTTCATTGTCCTCAGTGCAACTCTTTACACAACATCAACAAGATTTTCAAAATCTTAAAAAAGATGCGGGTATTTTGCCCGCATAGCATCCTCATGCTCCCATGTTGCATCCTCAGGACCGTACCAGGTCCACTAGACCTTTACAAACTCTATGGCTCGATTCCAGAGCTATTTTCTCTTCCGATCCAATATGCGCACATGATGCACTTGCAAGACGCCTTCTTGCTCCACCTGAATCACATTCCAATCAATAATATGATTAACATCAGGTATATATTTCTTAAGCAATGAAACATGAAACACATTATGTACAGTCATGGATGCAGGTAATGCAATCATATATGCAATGGATCCAATCCTTTCTAGGATTTCAAATGGCCCACAAAATCTGGCTGCCAACTTCTAACAGTTTCCCAGCCTCCGGGAAATTTTGTTGGCTTTTACTTTCAAGAAAACACGATCACCCACTTTAAACTCTCGGTGGGTTCTGTTCTTATCAACATAAATCTTCTGCCTGTCTTGGGAAACCTTTAAATTCTGCTTATTTTTTAGCATTTGCTCTTCCATTTCATTGAGCAACTCTGGCCCAATCACTGCTTTATCAGCTGGATTATTCCAGCTTACTGGAGTATTGCACTTTCTTCCATAAAGTGCTTCAAATGGGCTCATCTTCAATGATGCTTGATACCCATTGTTGTAGGCGAATTCTACCAAGTGTAGGTAGTGTTCCCATTTAGATGGTTTGTCCATCACATACATCCTTAGCATGTCTTCTATCATTTGGTTCACCCTCTCTGTCTACACATCAGACTCAGGATGATAAGCAGTGCTGAAGTTTAGATTCGTTCCGAACCCCTTGAATAACCCTTTCCAGAACTTTGAGGTGAATTTTGGGTCCCTGTCAGACACAATTGTCTTGGGAATACCATGCAATCGTGCTATTTCCCTCATAAAAATATCAGCAACGTTAGCTGCCTTGTGAGTAGCCTTTAGTGGAATAAAATGGGCAGCTTTCGTAAGCTTGTCCACTACCACCATGATTGAATCATGCTACTTGCTAGTTCTGGAAAATCCTGTGATGAAATCCATTGTCATCACTTCCCACTTCCACTCAGGAAAGGGTAAAGGTTGTAGCAACCCTGCTGGGTGCCTATGCTCAACTTTGACCTTCTGACATTCTATACATTTGGCGATGTATTCTTTAATTTCCTTCTTCATACCTGGCCAAAAGTAATGGTTCTTGATTGCTGCCACAATTTTTTGATATCTAGGGTGCCCAGCATAAGACACATTATGCATTTCTTTCAAAATCATAAGTTTCAATTCCTGGACGTTAGGTACATAAATTCTGTTCTTGTACATAAGTGTTCCATCATTTTCCAATTTATAATTCTCCACTTTTTGTGGCATCTTACCTTGCTGTAGCTTTGCTACCAAATCCCTGTATTGCAAATCTGTATTTGCATCTTCCGAAATTCTGCTTTTAATATCAGTTTGGTACATACTAATGGCTGTAGCATACAATTCGTGCACTCTCCTGCTAAGTGCATCAGCCACTTTGTTCTCTTTTCCTTTGATATGCTTGATATCAAATTCATACTCACAAAGGAATTCCAACCACCTACTCTGCCTAGCATTCAAGGTTAGCTGATCAAACAAATACCTCAGACTGTTATTGTCTGTCCTCAGTTCAAACCTCCTTCCCATGAGGTAATGCCTCCATTTCTTTAGAGTGTGCACTATGGCTGCCAACTCCAAATCATGAGTTGCATAGTTCTTTTCATGCTCTTTCAATTTCCTAGACTCATAACATATTACAAATCCATTATGGCTGAGGACTCCTCCCAGTCCTTATTTGCATGCATCTGTGCACACTACGAAATTTTCATTCGGATCTGCAATCCTTAGGATTGGAGCATTGGTTAACAACTGCTTCAATCGCTGGAAGCTTCTCTCACATTCTTCTGTCCATTGAAACTTCTTCTCCTTCCTTTGCAAGGAAGTGATAGGGTGAGCTATCCTTGAGAACCCTGCAATGAACCTTCTGTAATAGCCGACTAGACCCATAAAGGATCTGACTTCTGTCACATTCTTTGCCGTTGACCATTCTTTGATGGCTTCAATCTTCTCAGGATCCACAACTATCCCATCCTTTGAAATGATATGCCCCAAGTAATGGATCTGCTTTTGATAAAATGAGCACTTGCTCAATTTGGCATAAAGCTGGTGCTCTCTTAACACCCACAACACCATAATCAGATGTTGTTCATGCTCTTCCTCCGACTTGGAATACACCAGGATGTCATCCAAAAAGACTATGACAAACTTGTCCAGATAGTCCCTGAATACACCATTCATTAAACACATAAAAACAACGGGTGCATTCGACAACCCAAATGACACCACTGTGAATTCATAGTGACCATACCTTGTTCTGAAGGCGGTCTTGCCGATGTCTTCATACTTTATTCTTACCTGGTGATATCTTGATCTAAGATCTATTTTCGAAAATATCTTGGCATCCTTCAACTGATCAAAGAGATCATCGATCCTCGACAGAGGATACTTGTTCTTAACAATCACTTTGTTTAATTGTCTGAAATCGATGCACAATTTGAACGTCCCATCCTTCTTTTTCACGAACAATACTGAGGCACCCCAAGGTGACACACTTGGGTGTATATAACCCTTCTTCAACAACTCTTCAAGCTGCAACTGTAGTTCTTTCAGCTCTGGCGTACTCATTCTGTAAGGAGCTTTCGACATTGGCGCTGCTTCAGGGATCAAGTTTACAGAGAAGTCAATATCTCTTTTCGGGGTTAATCCTGGTACCTCCTGTCATGCATTCTCAAAATCTTTTAATACTGCATGGTCTTCAATCTTTGAGACCTCATCCTTAGATGATTCCTCCACATGGGATGCAAATAATNGTAGCACTTCTTCAATTGCATTGCTTAGATTTCTTTGACAATGACTACCCTAGGAATTCCTTGCACTTTCCTTGGGTTTCCTTCCTCATCCAGGTAAGTGAATGCCTCGTTACAATAGTCCAATATGGCATGGTGCTGGTCCAACCAATCCATACCAATTAGGCAATCATAAGAACCTAAAGGTAAGATATTCAGGTCTGCCTTAGTACTTAGTCCATTCATGTCCACTGGACATGATTTAACCAATTCTGTAACCATTCTCTTGGTTCCTATAGCCAGCTGCACTAACTAAGATTTTTCGTGTTTGCTTTTCGACAATTGTAAACTTTCCACCACTCTAGGATCTATATAACTATGGATAGCCCCCGAACCAATTAAAATAGTAAAGGCATGGTTGTTGATCATACCTTCCACTTCAATCATGTGCGACTGATATTCTTCTTGCTTGCTGTCTAGGGATGCGTAGATCCTGGGTATTCTACTGCCCATGTCCTCCACTGTTTCAACTTGCTGAACATTATGGACAACTCTCACTTTTCCATTTTTGTGGGGACAGTCTCTGTAATTGTGGTTTCTCTGATAGCCCCAACATTGAATGGGCATCTTCCTTGGCCTTTGTTCCCCTACGCCATCTGTTCTCGGCTCTCTAAATGATGGCTGTCCTTGAGGACTATTTCTGAAAAAGGGAGGTTTGTTTCCCTTCTGCCTCTGCTCCTTCTTGAACTTCTTCTAGTCATCCCAAGCCTTCTGAAAAGTAGGATTTTCTCTCTAATGTGTTTCACCTTCACAAGCTGATCTCACCACATGGATGCCTTTCCCTTCAGTTGTTACATTGCAATTCTTCCTTTTATATGAGAGGAATAATTCTGTAGTTGGAAATATTTTCTCATGCCAAGCAACCATGTTTCAACATCTTCCTACTTCTGGTGTTCTCCATCAAATGTAGGAGGCTTAATCTTGTTCATTTCTCCCTTTAGTTCATCCACTCTAGATCTCTTGTGCTTTCTGGTAGATGAGCTTGAACTACTGCGTGTCTCCTTATTGGAATGTTTCAGGGAGTGATGATAATGCCTGCTAACGCTTCTTGATATTTTTTCTTCTCAGGGGGTCCACGACTCCCTATTTTGTTTGAATCACTCTCCTTATCCAACTTCTTTTCGATTCTTTCCAAACTCTTCATCAACTTTAAGTTGAATTTTCCCTGTCGATCCTTGGCTTTCAGGAGCTTTCTATTCTCTTCTCTGTTATTCTGGGCATCTTTCTGCAATCGATCAATGATTTTCATCATATGCCCTTCCTTATCTATCTCTTCTCCATGACCATTGGAGTTTGATCCTTCAACTCCCAAATGGACATCCATTCCTTTTGCTTCATTCTATGAAATAGAAGCAGTCCGTGTCTCTTCCATTTCTTTGCACTCAATGGAAACTCTATTTGGTTGTGGCACTCGTTAAACTTTTACAAACACAACGTTTAGACAATTGGAATTTGTCAGGCCATCATTCCTTAACAAATCCCATAGAATTCATAAACCGAATCTGTTTTAAGAAACGTTCAGATTTCATGAATTTTTCGAGCTCTGCTCAACCCTGTAACAATTTCAGGCCTCAACCATTTTCTCTTATCCCCAACCCCTATGACCAAGCGCTAGATCAATAGGCAATTAATTAGGACTTCGGGTTCCGAAGTATTCATAATACATCACAACAGACTCTCGAAGTTTCGAATTAACAAACTCACAAAGTAGGGTGGATTAACGGTCCACGTCTACCTAGCATCCAACGGTTGACACTCGCTATGGAAATTCTGTCATTGAAGCTTCGGAACTTCGAGTTCTGGAAGCTTTCATGCTTGCTTCCTTCCAATCTCGCGACTTTCAAACTTTTGGCTTCTCTATCCTCTGGGTCCACATTGTACAACTGTCACCAACTAAGGCGATGTCACGTGGTATGCCTAAGAAGGTCCATGTCACCCCAGGCAACGTCATCCAACCCCACCAAGTATACCCTTTCACTTCGAAACTTCGGGTTTCAGAAGTTTGTGCATCAACACTTTCCCCTTCTCCCGATTGCCACAGTTTCGAACTCTCCTTAGATAATCGACGGTCCTTATCTCTCCCTCAACCAACGATCGAGATCCACTTCGCGATTCCTTGCGTCAGAAGTGTTCACCTCTCTTCACTTCCAATCTTTCAATTTTGCGAATTTCGAATGGTTCTCGCGACTAAACTGTGCGCGACTTCTCAAGATCTAACGATCAAGCTCTCCCCTCAGATATACAGTGTAGATCTCTTCCGGGACCTTGGAACTTCGGACTTCGAAAGTTTGACGCACCCCGCTTCTCTTGGTTTCCGAACTCCGATAGGCTTCCAGGATAACCCTCTTGCACCTTCTCCAGATCTGATGGTCGTAAAAGGGTTTCCCTTCCTTCCGAATAGATTCTACGACCCACATTAATCTGCGGCCCAATACCACTTTTGTTGTGGTTTTATGATATCGCTACTCCTCCTGAGCTTCATAACACGATAAAGGTAACTTATTGGCACTCAGGAAGGTTCTGAGTTCCGAAATTATTCCCTCCAGACATGATTTCCACTCGAAACCTTGGGTCCAAAGACCACTTATCCAACCCATCTAGGCTCAACGTTGAAACCTTGGCTCTGATACCAATTTGTAACATCCTCGGCCTTCTAGAGACCGAACAATGCTACGACACGGAAATACATACATACATAGATATATGACATGCATTTTAATCGAAATAAAACACAACACAGAGTTATTGTGACCATACAGATTCAAATGTAATAGACAATAATTCATATACGCAACAGAATACATGATAACATTCAAGCATCACAAAACATGTATAAAATACATAATTAAGCATATAAATGATACTTATCTTTTCAACTGGAGTAACACCACCAACTACGTGCAGACCTTCCATGAACCTCTCATCTGTAGACCATGCTGCTCATCACGCTTAGCAATGGGTCACCCCCGAGTTGGGACTAGGCTCCACCCAGGGAAAGGGAATCCTAGACTAGGCTGAGGTTACAGGAAAACTTCACAGTGCAACCAAAAGGATTCTCTCTAGGAGCCTTCTTACACCCATTACTCACGGACTCTCATTCCTCACATGCATGTTCCACCCGGGAGTATACACCTTCACTGTCACACAATCCATCGGCTGCTTCACCTCCCTCTCAGGGTCTCAGTAACAGGCTGAATCAAGAACTATAAGAGCTTCGTAGCTGGTGCTGGACTCTCTCTGGAAGAAAACCACTTCCCAACAACTCTCTATCAAAGAGCCTTCTTACGCCCACTACTCACGAATTCTCATTCCCCACATTCCTATTCCACCTAGGAGTATACACCTTCACTGTCACACAGTCCATCGGTTGCTTCACCTCCCTCTCAGGGTCTCGACAACAGACAGGATCAAGAATTCTCAGAGCTCCGTAGCTGGTGCTGGACTCTCTCCGGGAGAAAACCACTTTCTAGCAAACTCTCTCTTCTAGAGAGAGCTTCTCATAGGCCTAACAATCTGCTTCTTGGACCACGAGCCTGACAACCCGCTTCTTCAACCAGTTTCCACTCAATTCCCGCAAGGTAAAGATAACAACAACAAAAATAACATTCGGTTAACTCACGAGTGACAACACCAATAGGAAATTGGGTATAGACATCCACAAATGACAACAGTCCACACTAAGACACAACACGACTCATGCATTTACAGGGTGCTCAGACTTCACAGGAAACACGACTCAGTCCATGGGTTTCAGGGTGCGTGATAAGGAATCAACGCAGAGGTCGATCATGGAGGTTTCGGGTTCAGGCTCCAGATGGAAGAATGGTGGGAGAACTCAGGCGGAGGATGGAAGAATGACCCACGAACCCCCAACACAGTTGAAGCTTCATATTTTAACTACATGCGCCCAGGTCGACACTTGTCTTCCTGGAGCTGCATGCATTCCCTTTTGCACACGCTCCTTTTCAAATAACTTAGGACAACACTTGGTCAATTGTCCACCTTAGCCTTTAGAAAATATTAATAAATTATTATCCCCTTTAGAGATAAGCCCCCTAGCTTAGCCTCTAGGCCCACACACTTAGCCTCCTCCCTTACCCAACCTTGTGGAAGCTTAGTCCCTCATCACTCTTTCTTCGTGGTCGGTTTGCATGTAGCAATTTTTATATTTTATTAATGATCTACATAGTTACATATACAAAATCAGGCTCTTGGCCTTTAACACTTAGGTTCTCCGGCCTAATAAACACATAAGCCCACCAACTTATCAACACTCGACTCACCAGCCTACAAAACATGTTTACAATTTATAAATACAACTGGGGCTCATCCTTGGGGATATTACATGGAATTTACACATGATGACATTGACAGCGTGCTTATTGAATACACAAATAAAAATGAAGACATTGAAAATATATTACAAAAATGATCTATTGAGCTTAGGGAAATTGAAAAGGAATTGTTTGATGTTAAGATAAAACAAGAAGTAACCGTTTCTCCATTGAGGGAATTTATCCAAGAATGGTTGAATAACTCAATCGCTGAGATTTCCAAAATTCCAATAGAGGCAGTTATGACCGATAATCAAACCACAACCAACAAGAGTATAAAGGAAGCGACAACAAGAAAATGAAAGAGAGATATATATCATCATATAATTAAGTCCATGATGATCACATGCTTCTTTCTTTATCAGTTTTCATCCAATTATTCTTCTTCTTCTTTGAATAGAAAGGTATAATCGAATCCTAATAACTTTCTCTTTGTCTTCTTTTCAGATTCTGCTGTTCGACATCCACTCACTTTCTTCCTTCTATGTTCTATCTTCTTGTATATGTTTTCTTTATGATCTTCAGGAGTCCGAATCCCAGTCCTTTGGACAAACACCTTTAAATTTCAAAGCATTGTAATATAATTTATTGTTTTTGAGAAATCTCAGAGAACTAATTTATGATCAGTTTTGAATGTATTTTATAACTCTGAGTTTTGAGTATAAAGTATTTGAAATTGATCTATCATAATCTTCTTTTGAACTATACAAACATTTACTCTATAAAATTTCTCTTATGCATCTATACCATCTTCTTTTATTTTGATGTGATCATAAATCTTTCTTTTTACTATGATGGATGTGAGAAAATTTTGTTTATTATCTGTAATGTGTGATGTGTAAAATTCCTGGTCCATTTTTTAGGAATTCTCTTTTATAAATCATTTTAATTTTTAGAATTTTAATCTTTCTTTGAGCATAAAAGATTAGACTATCTTAAGGTCCTATATTATTTTTTGATCTTGAATTTATTAAGAATATCATAAGCCAAATAGGAGTACCACCTCTATAAAAATGTAAGAGGATTCATATTCTCGTGAGGTTGTCGTTTCGGTCCTGACAAATCCAAGCGTCGACATTTTTGGCGACCATTCTGGGGATTGAATTGAAGATTTAGATATGGTTTTACATTCTAGAATTACATGAATTTGCCTCAGGCTAACCATCCTCAGTTAGAAATTGGATTAAATAATCGACGAAGTATTCTTCATCAGTTATATAATCTTGCAATAACAACAACTGAAACTAGAGAAGAATTAGAGAGGTCTTTGAAAACACTAGTTCAAGAAGAAAGATATATTCTTCGAAGACAAAGGAGAGACAAAAGACAAGACCGAAGAAACGAGAGATGAGCTCGAAGAGCGCAAGAACAAGTCCATAATTAACGTTGGACAAATACAAATGACCAATTGTTAAAATAATAGGTGTGATAATTTTCACCATAGACAAGATCACATATTTTCACCCATCCATAGGCACAAAGGCTACCCCAGAGCACCTTAACCTCGACAGCTAGAATAATTATGGAATCAAACACTAGAACAAATAGCCAACCAAGATAGCACACCTCTCTCCAATCCTAGTGAACCAAGCAGAGAAACCAAAACCATAAGCCAAAGACCAAGTCACCACTGCATCTCTCCTCCGGTCATGCACACCACTAGTCCTTATTCCTTATGAAGTTGTGAGAGTGAGTGAGTCCAAATGAGTTGAAACACCCTCTATTTATAGTGCTTCAATTCACCTAACTGGGTTGACTTCTCTTCCTGGAGGCTAATAACTTAATATTATATTTTCTCTTGAGCTGACTTGTTTTCTAGGGTTCTTATCCAACCATTTAGGACTTCTCTAGCTTTCCAGAATATTCTAATATCATCAAAGGTTACACGTGGAGGCTAATACCTCCCGTAACTACTATAACATCAACATTTCCTCATAGATAGGGAGGTATAATCGGTAATGGTCTTGAGCACAAACAAACCATTCTGATGGTAGCATCATCATAGCCACACATGCTATCTCATGATCACAAATGAAATCATGAGCAACATCATCACTATCCATCTAGATGGAAATCATCTCCAACACTATTGGTAGTATCCATGTCATTCATAACAATTCCATCCAAGAGAAAACAACTTTGTCTATCCACAATAGTACACAACTACTATCCAATGGTACACAACCACTCCTAGTAGCACACGACTACTAACCAGTGACACAGAGTCACTTCCAGTGGATCACATCCACTACAATAGCATACAACAACTTTCCAGAGACATACAATCTCCACAAAAATCAAATCATATCATCTGATATCAACCTGAATCAACAATGTCATCAACTGCATCACTTCTAAGCCGTACTATCATGATGAAAATGCATCATATATAAGCTGTACTGGCATGATCTGGAGTATCATCATCTCTAAGACGTACTTGCATGACATATCTAGCATGATGCTAATGCATCATATCTAAGTAGTATGCCACCTCTAAGATGTACTCGCATGATGTAGATCAATGCCTCACTATGTCACCTCTAAGATGTATGATCATCTCTAAGCCGTACTAGCATGACATATCTAGCATGATTCCAATGCATCATGTCTAAGATGTATGCCACATATAAGCTGTACTCGCATGATCATATCTATCATGACACGATCCCTTGGCATCTTCTCTAAGTTGTATGGTCATCTCTAAGCCATACTAGCATGACATATCTAGCATGATGCCAATGCTTCATATCTAAGCTGTATGCCACCTCTAAGATATACTCGCATGGCCATATCTAGCATGATGTGGCTCACCAACATCATCTCTAAGTTGTACTAGCATGATGTCAATACAACATATCTAAGCTGTATGTCCACATCTAAGATATACTAACACGATGCTCCTCAGGCCACTATATTCTCCACAAATCCAACCATCTGTATCATATTTGATATGTACTAGCATGATCATATCTAGCATGATGCAAGCATCATATCTAAGCTGTATGACCATCTCTAAGTTGTACTAGCATGATATAGATCCACAACTCATTGACAATTTATGATGCCACATATCATAGCTCCCTCTCAACCAAGGAAGTCATCTCCTCCCTTTCAACCAAGGGGGAAATATCCATGAGCCCCAACTTGTCCCTCAAGTATACAAACTTTATCTTTGACATAGGCTTAGTCAAAATATATGCAGTCTTCTCATCAGTGGAGATATACGAGAGAACCACTTCTCCCCTTTGGACTTTATCACGAAGAAAATAATACTTGATCTCAATGTGCTTCAACATGTCATGGAACACCGGGTTCTTTGAGAGATTCAAACAGCTCCGTTTATCACAATATATTAGGATCGAATCCAACACCTGATCAAATATCCAGAAACCAACTTACTGAGCCACATTGCTTCCATACAAGCATCACAAGCTGCAATATACTTTGCTTCTGCAGTGCTGAGTGCAACATAATTTTGTTTTATGCTAGCCCATGCTATCATATCAAATCCCAAATTGAAACACATACCATAAGTACTCTTTCTGTCATCTGCACTCCCTACCCAATCTAAATCAGTAAATTCATGCAACTGTACATCGCTGTTTGAGGCATATCTCAAACCACAAGTTATCATCCCACAAAGATATCTTAAGATATGATTTTCAACTATCCAATGATTTTGTCTAGGTTCCAACTGGAACTAGCTCATCATGTTCACAAAAAATCAAATGTAGGACCTAGTATTCACCAAATACATCAAGGAGCCAATCAAATTCTGGTACAAGTATGAGTCTACTGGATCAGAATCAAAGTCTCTCAATTTCCTCAAATCTGTTACCATGGGAGTTTCCATGGATTTGCAATCCATCATCCCAAAATTCTGAAGGATAATTACAACATACTTCCCTTGTCCTAGGAAGGCATCACCACACTTCTGCCATACTTCTAATCCCAAGTAGTAGTGCATGAGACTAGGATCCTTCACATCAAATTCAGTGGATATATCCTTCGTACACTGAATAATGAGAGGCTCTACACCTTTTAGGAACAAATCATCAACATATAACAATAGAATCACAGGTGCATTATTGACAACTTTGTAATAGATATTTGGATCGACATGACTCTTGGAAAATCCAACTCTTGTCAAGTAGTTATCAATACATGCATACCAAGCTCTTGAAGCTTGCTTGAGTCCATACAAGGCCTTCTTCAATCTGCATACATAGGTTTCTCTTGGGTGTACCTAAAAACCTTGAGGTTTCTCTATGCATACTTCTTCCTCAATCACTCCATTGAGAAAGGCAGTCTTTACATCCATATGATATAAACCTCAACCCATTGATGCTGCTAGAGATATGATGGCTCTAATATATGTATATCGGAAACCAGAGCAAATGTCTCATCATAATATTCTCCCTCATGCCGAGAGAATCATCTAGCCACAAATCTCATCTTGTATTTGTCAATACTTCCATCTACCACATGCTTTATATTATAAACCCACTTTGAATTGACTACAAACTTCTCTTTAGGTCTAGGTACAACTTCCCATACATCATTTTTCATATTAGATTGGTATTCCTCCATCATGGCTTCCTTCCATTCTTTCCGTGTGATTGCTTCCTCAAAGGTGGAGGGTTCTGCATTGACAATACTTGTCATGAGCGCTTCATAACTGGGGAACCTTTTGGGTTTCTTACCTTTTTTCAAGGTTCCACTAGGATATTTATGCTTTTCTGCTTCTTGCAAGGTGGATTCTATCCATGCTGGTCTCTTTCTAGTCTTAGGTGCAATAATTGGTTCCACAGGTTCATGTTGTGGTTCTGGTTCTTCACTGGGGTGTTCTTCTTTAGTGTCTTCATGTTCCCGTTCTTCGTTGGAGTCTATAGAGTCTTCTATAGATTTCTTAAATGCAATCCTTTCATCAAAATTTATGTCTCTACTGATTTCAAACTTCTGCTGACCTAGAACATAGATTCTATATGCTTTTGATGATTCACCATATCCAATGAATATACCTTTCTTTCCTGAAGGTTCCAAGTTCTTTCTCTTGTCCTTTGGAACATGAATATAGACAGGGCATCCAAGTATTCTCAAGTGTTCAAAACTTGGATTCTTTCTGGAGAAGACTTCTTCTGGAGTCATGTTCTTGAATATGAGATGTAGACTTCTATTTTGAACGTAAACATATGTCATAACTTATTCTCCCCATAAGAACATAGATAAATTTTGGTCATTCATCATTGTCTTGACTGATTCTTCAATATTTCTATTCTTTCTTTCAACCACACCATTCTGTTGAGTATTGTGAGGGACAATGAGCTCCCTCCTAATCACAACTTCTTTACAAAAGGAAATGAGCTTCTTGGAGGTGTATTATCCTCCATTATCAGATCTTATTATCTTGATCTTCTTACCTGCTAGGTTCTCTACTTCAGCCTTGAATTCTTGGAATTTGCTGAAAACTTCATCCTTAGTCTTTAACAAATACAACCATGTCTTTCTTGAGAAGTCATCTATAAACGTCACATAGTAAAGAGATCCTCCTAGAGACTTTACTGGAATAAGACCACATACATTTGAATGTATTAGGTCTAATATATCTTTGGATCTATTCTCACTGCTTGGAAATGGTTTCATAATATTCTTCCCAAGTGCACATCCTATGCAAATGCCTTCATGCACATATTGTAATTCTAGTATGCCTACAACCATCTGTTTTAGAGATGGCAATGATTCATAATAAAGTTGAGCATACCTTCTATGCCATAAATCACTAGGGTTGATTTCATCATGTATAAGAGCTTGAGTATTCAGACCTAGGAGTTTATACAATCTTCCTTCACGAATTACAATGACTCTAGCATCTTCTATTTTTGAATATTTATACCATACAAGAACCTTTCCATCTATGAAAGCTACTCTATCTCCTTTCTCTTCCAAACAATAAATAGATACTAGATTCTTTTTCAAACCAACAACATATAAAACATTACTAAGATGGATAGATTTACTTGATTCCATTTTTATAGTAGCTTGTCCAATTCCCTTGACTGCATAAGAGTTCTTGTCTCTAATCTCTACTTTATGAGGTGTCTCCTTTTCCTTCATGCTTGAGAAATTCTTACGGTCCTCTGTCATATTCCTTAGAGCTCCACTATCGATCAACCACATGTCATATTCAATGGTTCCAGTAAGATCTGAATAATAAAATAAATTTGTTTCATCATGTTTTTCCTTCTTTGAAGGTTCTTCATGATTGGGAGATGATGTGTGATGTCTCTCTTTTCTCTTCTTTTTTTAGTTTAGGACAATTCCTTTTGTAGTGGCCATAATCATGGCATTCAAATAATTGTACCTTTGACATATCTCTCTTGAAATTCTTTCTTGAATCATATATTTTCTTACCTCCATGTCTTTTGAACTTTTTTGCAAAGGCTTGAGCATCTTCTTCCTTCTGAGGTCTTCCCTTGGAGTTTAACCTTGTTCTTCTTGTGCACACTAGGTCCAAAGTTCTTCTAATGTTGGGAAATCCTTCCTTGTATTCATGCTTGAAACAAATGCATCCCATGATATAGAGAGACCATTGAGTGCTATGCTCACAACTTCGTTTTTTGGGATGGCTTCTCCAATAGCTTGTAATTGACCTCTCAATTGAGAAATATTCAAAAAGTATCAAGCTATGGTGTCATCCTTCTTCATATTTATGTCACGGAGTTCATTCTCCAGACTCATCACTTGTCCAATATTTCTGACCGAGAAAATGTTAGTTAGGGAATCACACATCTTCTTGGATGAGTCAATATAATAAATTTAGAGTATCAAGTGATCCTTTACAGAGTCCACTATGATACTCATAAAATTAATGACATTATCCTTGAACTTCTCTAGTGCTGCAATGTTTTGAGGTTCCTTCTCTTTTCCTGCTTCAAACTGTGGTTCCATGATATTTCCTTTCATGATATCTAGAACTTTATTGTTGGAAAAGATGAGGTCAATCCTTGTCTTCCATGCTATGAAGTTTGAAGCCCCTTCTAACTTGTTTTCTGACTTCATAGAGTAAGTCATGGTTGCATTGACTTTGAATTTTAATTGGTCATCTTTTGACTTTGATGAAAAACTCAAACTTGACGCATTGGCTTGCTGAGAGTACCAAGGGGTGCTCTAGGCTAGGGAACACTAGGCTATCCAAGAATTAGGTAAATATCTTCACTTAGCCTCAACAAAAGGGTTAGGGTTTCGTTGCTGCAACAAAAATACGACTGCAACTGTAACTGCAATGAGCAATAACCTCCCAATCTACCTTCCAGTGGTTAGACTGTCCGAAGATAGTGTGGGCCCATAACTTGGTAAAATAATAGGTGTGCTTGTTTTCACCATAAACAATATCACATATTATCACCCATCCATAGACACAAAGGCCACCCCTGAGCACCTTAACCTTGACAGCTAGAACATTTTCGAAAGCAAACACTAGAACAAATATCCAACCAAGATAGCATACCTCTCTCTAAAGCTAGTGCACTAAGAAGATAAACCAAAACCATAAGCCAAATACCAAGTCACCACTGCAACAACTGCAACTCTCCTCCATTCATGCACATCACTAGTCCTTATGAAGTCATGAGAGTGAGTTAGTCCAAATGAGCTCAAGCACCCTCTATTTATATTGCTTCAAGTCACCTAACTGGGTCGAATTCTCTTCCTAGAGGATAATAACTTAATATTAGATTTTCTCTTGATCCGAATTGTCTTCTAGGGTTCTTATCCAACCATTTAGGGTTTCTCTATCTTTCCAGAATATTCTAATCTCGTCAAAGGTTACACGTTGAGGTTAATACCTCCCACAACTACCATAAGATCAACACCAATCACTAGAAGAAAAAGAAAGCAACTGCATACCTTAGAAACTGAAAGACATAGTCTTAACGAAAAGAAGAAGCTTCAAGTCATAGCTGAAAGAGAAGAAGACACGAAGAACCACATGAAGAAAGACGAGAAGAAAGAAATGAATAAAGGTGGGAAGAAAGAAGACACGAGGAAAGGCAAAGATTCAGAAATCTAAGAAGAATTAGAGATTCCCCTCTCAACCTACACGGTGAACAACATGAACTCCTTGTTCTTCCCAAAGGAACTTTGAAGACATTTGTCATAGATGGAACAATCAATGCTAAAATACATATTGATTTGTTTATGGATGTTTGTGATTTTCATCTCATTGAACATGATGATGTGATGGTAAGGCCGTCTCTCCAAACCTTATCGGGGTAAGCTTATGAATGGTACATGACATTTCCCACTAGATCGATTGGCTCATTTGATGATCTCAAAGCCATGTTCATGAATATGTTCACTCCCCCAGTCACATATCACACTTTTCTCACTAATTTTACTCAGATTTGTCTAAAGAAAAAATGAAAGGATAAGAGACTTTAATCTCAAATTCAATAAAAATTTGAACAATATTCTTGAAGATAAAAGGCCTAATGATCTAGTGATACTTGGTTGTTATAAGAATTCCATGCCAACAAATGTGAAGGTCTCTATTAGAGCTGCCCAAATTGATAATCTAGAAGAAGAAATGATCAAAGCTATGGAAATGGAGGAAATCATGATTGAAATGGTCGCTGACCCTAGCATTATTCTAGGAAAAGTACAAAGGCAAATGGGTAATCTAAATATTGATGGTCAAGGACCATCTAGTTTGAAAAGGAAGGAAGAGAAAAGGTCGTGACCAAGTTAAAATCAAACCACTGGTGGAGGATTTTTCAAGGGAACTGTAACGGATGTGGAAATAGACCTTGTTGCAGCCCATGAGACTAAGCAAAGGACCGAGATTGCACAAATGAATAAAACCATTAGACAAATGCAAAATGAAATAACAAGATTGAGAAGGAATGATAATTAGATACCCAATCCAAGGGTGTTGGTCCTAGAACAAAGAAGGAACCCTACTCAAGAGAAAATAGTGAGGTTTGAAAATGCCAATAATCAACGAAAACATAGGGTCCCCAGACAACCAATTCCAAATGTAGTGGTTCTTGATGAACCATATAATGAATAGATAGCTGAACCAGAAAATGATTATTTACCAAAATAAATTTTTGAACCTGTATAGACGGATGGGTGCAAGACATCCATGTATATATTTGAATAAGGTTGAGATGATCCTATCTCACAAGAAAATGTTTCCCAAACATGGGCATTTATAAATAAGTCCAAAAGTAAAGATAATTCTGAAAAAAAACAAAGAAAAATATAAAGAGAAAGAGAATCAGAAAGAGAGTAACAAAAGTGTGATAAGTAATATTGGAGCTAAGAAGCAACATCAGATGCTAAACCCCCTTCAGATGATATATAATGTTATTGACGATCTAAGTAAGTCGAGGATTACTATTTCTTTCATAGAAGTGGTAAAGATTCCTCAACAGAGGGAAAACATTTTGAAGTTATTAGACAAGCCAACGGGAATAATTGAAGCACTTATCACAAACCCAAAGAAAAATCAAAATACATCAGTAGTAAAGTTGAGAGGAAAAGTCCCACCCTTCTATATTTTGATAGAAAACCATGAGGTTACACTTCATAATTGTTTAGTTGATACTAGCGTGACAAAAAATATCATGCCTTTGGCACTACTGGAGGTTCTTGGCACAAGCTACACCAGATACTGTGAAACAAGTGAAAGCATTTACGTTATTGATTCTAGGCAGGTGCCAACTTATGGAGAAATTAAAGATTTTTATGCCTGGATTACTGCCGCTCCTCATATTATTATAGTTTTCAATATTGTGGTGGTTGATCTTCCTCCTGCTTATGGATTTGTCCTAAGAATAGAATATTCATCCATGATCAGAGGATATATAATGAATGATGGAAGTTGCATGATGTTTCCGGATAAAGATAGAGAAATGATTAAGGTTCCTCGTGAACCTAGGAGACTATTTTCTTTCAAAAAGAAGGATAATGGGTTGATGCAAGATTATATAGATGAGGTCTAAGAAACTAAGCCATCCTGAATATGGAACAAACTAATGATTTGAAAAATGAAGATAATTATTTTACGAGCTACTGGAGGATGTCATTCAATGGAGCTTGTTCAAGCTCAGGGAGTGGAGTTGGAATTGTTCTTAAAAGTCCCAAAAAAATTGTACACCCACATGCCATTAGACTTGATTTTTCTTGCACGAATAATGAAGCAAAATATGAGGCTTTGATTCAAGGAGTGACCCTTTCATGGGAAATGAAGATTGAAAATTTGATTGTGACCGGCGACTCCAAGGTGATAATAAATCAAGTCACTCAGAAATATAAGATTAAGAAGGAAAGGCTTAAATTATATTTCAAAAGAGTAAATGAATTGATGGAGGCATTCTGTTCTTTTAATATTTCTTTCATTCCAACGGATTAAAACCAGAAGGAAGATTCATTAGAATTAGCTGATTTGCTGTCGAACCCATATGATATCCATAGTGAAATGTATTTTCATGTAAAAAGAGTATTTCAACCTTCGGTACCTGATAATTAGGAGTATCTTCAAGTGTTTGAAAATGATGAAGACCTAGAGGATTTTCTAGTAAATGAAATTGAAGATGAAGATAATGACATTACCTCTATTCCGAAGAATTGTGTGCAGTCTGAATCTCTTGTCACAAGAGATGATCATGCCAAAAATATCCTAGAAGAAGTATCAATCCGAAAAGTTCAAGAAACGAGAAAAGTCAATATTGGGACTGATAGTTCCCCAAAGTACATTAACTTGTGATTTTATTGCACATCCGAAGAAATTTATCAATATGTCTCCCTATTTAAAGTACATTATCTTGATATTTTATTTTACATCCAAAGAAGTTTATCAATATGTCTCCCTATTTAAAGAATATCTTGATGACTTAAAGACATACGATAAAACAAATTTTCAGCATATCATCCCATTAAGAGAAGGAGCAAAACATGTCAAGAAGAAAATAAAGATGTTGAATCCAAAGTTGAAACCATTGGTGAATATTGAGTTGGAAAAATTGAATAAAGATGGAATAATATATCCCATCAGGGATCCTCACTTGCTTTCAAATCTGTTGGTTGTGAGAAAAAAGACCGAGGAGATTTGAATGTGTGTGGATTTCAAGGATATAAACAAATAAAGTGTAAATGATAATTATCCTATGCCTAACATGGAATTTCTTCTTCAACAAGTCACTGGATATACGTGTATGTCCATGTTAGATGGTTTTTCTGGATATAATCAAGTTTTGGGTGCAGAGGAAGACAAATCAAAGACGACTTTCATAATGCCTTGAGAAACTTATGCATATGTTCAGATGCCATTTGGGTTAAAGAATGTTGGAGCTACGTTTCAGAGAGATATGGGCCACACATTTGAAGTTTTAATAGGGATATTCATGGTGGACTACGAAGATGATTTGAGGGTCCACTCAAACACAAGAAATGAACACATTCATAATTTGAGGAAAGTATTTGAAAGATGTAGATTATATGGAGTCTCTTTGAATCCAAACAAGTCACTGTTTGTTTGCTGTGACTAAATTAAAGTTATTGGGTCATATTGTGTGCAAAGAGGGAATTTATATTGAACCAGAGAGGGTTAGATCTGTTAATGAACTCAACCCTCCATCATCTAAGAAAGGAGTCCAGTCATTTTTTTGGAAAAATCAATTTTGTGCGGAGATTTGTTCCTGATTACGCAAGCATTGTAAAACCGATCAATTTATTGTTGAAAAAGGATCAAAGGTTCAAATGGAATCCAGATACATAGGAATCCTTTAGTAACATCAAAAGGAAAATCACTATGGCCCCAGTCCTCATTAGTCCATATTTTAAAAGATATTCATCATGTATTCATTTGCAACAGAAACTGTTGTGGCATCTATTATTACTCAAAGAAATGCCAAGGGTGAAGAGATACCAATAAGTCTCATGAACAAGAACCTTCATGATTATGAATTAAGATATTCGGAATTGGAGAAACAAGGCCTATCTCTTGTAAATGCAGTATCACACTTTCAGACCTACATATTAAATTCTCATTTCATTGCATATGTTCCATCCTCTCCTGTTAAGATGCTTTTAAAGCAACAATTGAGAAAAGGGAAATGGGCAAATTGGATGGTGAAAATTCAAGAGTATGACATTGAAATTAAGCCTCTAAAAGTTGTTAAAGGGAAAGGATTGTGCAAGTTCATTGAAAATGATTTTTCTTTGAATGGAGTAATTT